>FIZR01024006.1:0-14216 GCA_900060175.1 Ferrisia virgata | reverse complement strand
GCAATTTTCTTTATAACAATAGAAAAAAAATAGAAATCTGAAAGGCGGAGGACGTTCCTATTAAAATTAAGAGCTCATACGTGGAGAGAATTTTTTTGAGGTGTCTACCAACCAGTTTTTCAGGGTACCGAGTGAAAAAAAAATAATCGTTTTTTTTGACCCACCCTATTGTACATTGTAGTATAATGTATAATTTTTTCGAAATTTTTTCACCATTACACGCGACGTAGTTAACAAAAATGTAAAAAAATTTCCTCTTACCTATCGATTACTGGCGAATTACCTAAAAAAAAAAAATCACATTTTTATAAATCATTAAGAAACGACGTCCTTTAAAAAATCTCATACGCGATAATTAGGTCAAAATAAACTTAGCCACCGCTTTAATGTCTGAAATCCGTCCAGAATCCTTATTGCGACAATCAACGAGATACAGAGAAAGAGAGAGAGAGAGAGAGTAAAAATTGACGAAAACCTGTCACGATATAGGTATCATTTCTATTGTTAGCCATATCAAACGTGTCGATCTTGCTATGACATCACATGACGTAGTTTACTCCGGTGGAACGAAATTCTCTCGATTTTAACCCTCACGCTTATCATCGGCTCGTATCAAATGCTCGCTCGCACACTGGCATTGCGCTAATTTACATTCGTCGCCGGCCAAGTATACGTATCTATGTACATGTAGTATGCATGTATCTGGTATTTGTATCGTAAGTATTTTCTTCGATGGTATTACTCAATACGTATTAAAGGTATTGGCTAAATCTTCCTACCCTTTACTCTTCGTAGCAATTAAACATATATCTCCGATTCTAAACGAGTGTTTAATTACGCGTTCAGACAGAAACACTAATACTAATACAGTTAGAATGAGTGGAAAATCTGTGCAATCTACAAAAGGTACTGATATCGGCTCGCTATACACACACATAAACCCGATGATTATTTCATACGTAAAGTGTGCCCTAGTACAAGATGTGCGGGCACTCCGCACCGGCTACCTCGCCGTCGCTCTGTTTAGCAGTGTTCCTCGCGCCATCTCGTATTATAGGTATTTAAATCGTGTGTATAATTGTAATTTCTTTCCTCAGTTACGAAACGATGCCACGCTTCCTGGAGATAGTATTTGTAATAATCAAAATGCAGCTACGAATACGAATACGTTACAAGGTTACTCTGTCATATCAAACATTTTAAACATTTTGAACACACGTTCGCGTTTATCGGTATATACCATCATCGGCATCGGCACCGGCACAATATGTACTACGCCAGCACACCCTTGCACACAAAAGATAAAACAAATTTGCGTGCGTCGTAATTATTTTCGCGCTAATTATGAGAACGGAATGCGACTGCCGAGTTGTTTTTTCCATTCTTCTAAACTCGAATTACCTTCTTCTGGCCGCGTAAAACTCATCGCTACAGAATACGAAAAGTTACCACCTGACATTGAGAATTTTCATTGGTCTTCTTTCTTTTTGTTTCATTTTTTTTTCTTCATCGTGTCAGTAGGTAGTGTTTTTTTTTTCTATTCTGTTCTGGTTTTTCGTATTACGCTCTGTGTGTGTGTGTGCTACTGCTTCCGCGAAATATGGTTGTGTTATGCGCCACCGTCCGGCTGCTTTGGTCGTCGATGCGAATAACGTACGGTCTTTCGATTATTTAACACTTTTTTTTTTTTTTCTTTCATTCCACATTCTCGTTCGATATTTCATTTATAATAATTTAAACATGATTTAAACATGTGATTCGATATCGATACGCGACGCGAGGTCTCTTTTTTTTGCCTACATCGGAGTTTTACAACCGCGAGTGTTAGCTCCCGAAAAAGAAGAAAACAAAAATGAGTGTCAGTGCTTTAGCTGTGTTTGTTATCCTGAATGGAATGCATAGATATGAACCCGTTGATAATAGCGCTGTTAATGGTACCGTAGGTCAACCTTCTTACGCGATTAGTGAGTACGATTGTTTCTTTTTTGCTGTCGAAAATAATTATATTATACCAATTGGGATAATTTTCGTTACTAATTCACTTGCTGCACATATCGAATATGCACAGCATCCCATTGCTAACACTCTTCAAAATACTAGTTTACGAATACACCGTAATGTGTATTTCTTCGAAGTACAACCAGTTCCAACAGTTATCATAATATTATATCGTTCCTTGCTCGGCCAATCTTGCTTGATACGAAATCCATTAAAGCGATATGAGATATTTACGGCGAACTGGATATGCAAACTATCAAACACCGCAGTTCTCCATTCGACAAAAAAAAAAAGGAAAAACTTACGTATGCTAAATCAAATGAATGTCCGGATTGCACAAATATTAAAGAGTTGGTTACGTAGTACTCAGCAGGATTCGTTTTGCGAAGGCGAGTCCACAATTCGATGATGTGACTGACTCAAAATAATAATGAGAAAAAGATACAGTCAATCCATAATAGTTGAAACTGTTGTCTCCGATTAAGGTGGGGTTTCGCGTTTTTTTTTTTTCATTGCATACCTGTTTTGTCAAAGGCAGAGTTTTTAAGAGAAATGAATTTTGCATTATTTTTTCGTTTCAAGGTCGCAAATGAAAAATAATTTATTAAACGTATTTCAAAGAATAATGTTGATTTGAAGTGATTCATTTGAAAAGACGCTCAATTGGAATTTTTGCCATTTTTAAGAAATTTTAGCCATGTCAGTTCCGGTGGAAGTTTTTGCAGGATTTCTCGAAGAAGACTGAACGGAATTGGATGAATTTTCTTTTTAAGAATTTTTTTGCTGCGGATCAAAAGTATTTCAGCTAGAAAAAACACTCGAAAAAAGTGTTCACGTTTGGCATGATAATTTTTTCGCTAGGTGAAAAAAATCCGTTCACGTGTCGAGGATATGGTTTTCTACAACATATGCAAAATTCATCGATCTCTGTTCAGTTGTCTTCGGCAAATTCAGCAGAAACTTCGAACGGAACTGATATGGTTGAAATTTCTCAAAAACAGCAAAAATTCCAACTGAGCATGTTTTCAAACGGATTCAACTGTTCTACTATTTGAAATTATCATTATTGATTGTATTTTGCTTAATTCTTTTTCATTATCAACACTCAAACAGGAAAAAAATGAAAAAATTTATCCGTCTAAAAAATACTACCTTACCGAATGGGTACGCCACCCTTTTTAGAGCGAAGTCCCACCTTAACTAGAGAACTTTCAAAAAATCTATTTATTCGAAGCTATTCTCAGAGAGGGAAGAACGAGTGAATTTTGGTTCTCGATCTTATTCTTGTTTTCACGTATCAAAATTTTTATTCACGTTCGTTTTATTTTCATTTAAGATTTGTACATTTTGTTCTCATTTTTGTTCTTGTTCTTCGCGGTTTTTTTAAAATATTGTTTTCGTTATCTATTCTGGTTCTTTATTTGGTTTTGTTTGGTTCTCGTTTCTCGTTCTAGCTGGTTTTCGCTCTTCAACTCGACTGTTAGATTTTTAAAAATTTGAATAAAAATCATCAAAACAGTAAAAACAATAATGGAAATGAGAGTAAAGACTTGAAAAAAATCATCAAAATGCGTTTCAATCACAAGTCGTAAAAATTTCAGTTTTCCAACTCAATTTTTTTCAATTAAAAAACTGACCCAATGTTTGCTAATTTTCAAAAATTTTTTAAAAATTCAAAAAAAATTGTTTTGAATTTTTTTTTTTTAAATGGAATTATTATACATATTTATATTCAGCATTATCACTGTTGGCAAATTTTTACGATTTTTTTTCTAAAGTTTTACCAAAAAGTCATTTTTTGCGTTTTTTTAGAGATTTTTTGGAAAACTATGAAGGAAATTTTTTTTAAAAACGCATTCTGGGATACCAATTTTAGATGATTAAATGTATAATTTCAATTTTAATTTCCATAGCAGATTTTTCAATGGCACTAAAAATTGGTCATGTTTCAAGTTTTTTAAAATAAATTGTTAAAAATTGCAAAAATGCATTTCTGAAAAAAATTTTATGTTAGACTCTTAACAGCAAGTTTTTCTTTTTTTTTTCTTTTTTTGAACCATTTATACCGTATTTTTGTACATTGGGATACCTATTGAGAACCCCTGGAAAGGATACGAACGAGGAAAACTGAACTAAAACGAACAAAGGTAAGTGTACCAAGCCCTTTTCAATAAGAATTTACTGAAAAAAAATTTTCAACGAAGGAAAAAAAATTCGTAAAAAAACACGAAATAACGTTTTTTAAGCAACCATGAAAAATCAGCTATGGGTATTAAAATTTAAATGTTTTATTTATTCATTTAAAATTAATGCCTTGCATCAATTTCAGAAGGATGTTTTTCAAAAAAAAGATTTCCTTCATTTGTTTTCAAAAATCATAAATAAACGCAAAAAGTGGCATTTTTAACAGTGATAAGTTAGGGTGTAAATATGTGTAATAATTCCAATAAAATAAAAAATAAAAAATAAAAAAAATTGTTTTTCGATTATGAGTCAGTTTTGCAAGTTTGCAAAATTGAGTTACATAGAAAAGCTGAAATGTTTACTAGATCATTTTGAAGCCCAAGCAAAATTTGATCCACCCTAGTGTATAATTGAGTGAATAGTTGAAACCCGCAAAACATACATCTGGGACCTTTGCCGAATCATTATACTAAAAATGTCAGCCCACTAGCTCAATTCTAAGAGTAGACTTGGGAATGAAAAACTCGAAAAACAAGCAAAACCCCCTGAAAAACTACTTTTTCAGGCTCGGAGGAGGGGAACGGATGCAATAGACCTGAAAAGTTAAAATTCTCAAAACGTACGTGTATGAGTCTTACTACATTTACACACAACATTTCAATCCCTGTGATCGAAAAACGGACTTCGTTCAAGGTCAAAAAGCTTGAAAACCCTCCCACATCACCCCTCCTATTTGAGGTAATGTGCTGATTTCTAATTGTGGAAAACAGCTTTTCTTTCTCTGTCAATTGATTTAAAAATATACAATTTTTGCGTTTTTTGCCCCTCAGCACTCCCTCATCTAAATGTGGGCATATCTAACTGAATTTTGGTGCAAAGTCATCCCCACTTATGTAAATTTGAACCGTCATCAAAATGAGCCTACTGACCGAACTGGATTGATTTTGGTTGGTCAGTGTCGAGCAGAGTAAAAAATTGTAGTCTTATGGAAAAAAATAAATAAATAAAAATAAATATCTAACATCAACAAAAATGAAATGGCAACGATGGAATTTGAATCATGAAAAAAAAAAAATTGAAATATAAAGAACAACGATTGCAAATGTTGTTTTTGTTCTACTTCGTTCTTATATTGATTTTTATTGTTCTTTAAACACTTCTGGTTCTTTTGAAGTTGTTTTATAGGTTCTTGTGCTGTTTTTTGTTCTCAAAAAAAGGTTAGTTACGGTTCTTGTTCTTGTCGCTGAAATTGCCTCAATGGTCTTCTAGGACAGGTACATTTCGTTGCGCTCCCCCCCCCATTGAAGGAGGGGGTGAAAACCATACAAGGGGGTACAGCATCGATAGAGCAGTTAAGAGCATGCATTCCCGACGTGAGAGCAGTCCTCCTTCCGTCTTTTAAAAAAAAAAAAACTTTGAAAGGCTATACAAACGACTGCCCCCTCCGCATAGGGATAAAGGGGTGAAAACCATGCAGGAAAATAGATCATTGTGTGTTAGAGCAGCACCCCTTCCGCCCCTCCACATCTTTTTTTAAAGAAAACATTTCAAGGGGGCTGTGAAAACGATAGGTCACTCATTCAGGAAGCGGAGTAAAAACTATACTACGAGATAGAACATCATTAGAGCAGTTAAGAACACCTACCTCAGATGTTACAGCAGCCCCTCTCCCCTCGCTATTTAAAAAAAAAGTCTCGCAAGGGTGTACAATGGTACCTGAAGCGTGAAAAATCAATTTTTAAACACACCTTCAGCAACACGCACAGTTTTCTTGTAGGTTAGCCCCCCCCCCCCCCCTTTACGGGGCCTTCAGCAACACGCCCAGTTTTCTTGTAGGTTAGCCCCCCCCCCCCCATATGTACGGGTAAAGAGGTCGAATCTGGCCCCAAAAGCGTTTTCAACGATTCTGAGGCCAAAAGACGGACTACACCAAGAATAAACTTTGACCAAAATTTTAGACCCCCATCACGCCTATGCCTGGAGATACAGGCAAAAACGTGTTTTTTAGTTAATTTTTTTTCTCGTCGTGCAATGAAGGTAGAAAATTGAAATTTTTGTCATGATTTTATACCAATGGAAAGTATACACAGGATTTTTTTCAATTTTTTTCAATGATTTCTCTTTTTATCACACGCGTTTAAAATTTTCAAATGATAATTGTTAAAAAACCAAGGTAACATCAATCACGAAATTTGTTTAAAAAATGAGTTTTTCATGTAACAATACACCGTAAAAATTTCAGAATCCTGGAAGTGGTGGAGGATGGTGAAAAAAATTAGAAACTGCATAGGTATCGCATAAAAAACGCTGTGTAGACAAAAACTACTCACATTTGCGAGCAAATGATGGGTTGGAGGAAATATTTTTACATTTTTTTTATGAACGCTCCCCAAAGGCTTTTTCAAAAAAAGGCCGGAAGGAGGCCTCTTCCTACGTCAGGAATGGATGCTTTCAACTCCTCTAACGATGCTCTATACCCCTGTATGGTCTTCACCCCCACCCTGCTGAATTGAATGGGGCAACGAAATCTACGTTTCTCGGACTCCAAAACAGATATTGTTGATAGTTCCTCCTCTTTCATTTACCACAGGTCGATAGTTCGCAATAGCCTTGTTTTATTGGCAATATGACATAGAAAATCAGGCTGAAAACCACGTTCTCCAACGCTCACTTATTCATCTAGGTAGGCATAGGTCTTCGCCACAGTCATAGTGAGAATAGCAACCCTATATCGAAGATCTTTCACCGACCAGAATAGCATACCATGTGACGATTGGATTGAACTATTTGTCGACTTCCACATAATCGCTGCAATCTCTTGACTCGTGTAATTTTCAGATTTTGAAAGGGATAGTTTCACTACATGGGAAGCCCAAATAAAGCAGAAATTATAATTGAAAGACTCGTATTTCAAAAAAAAAAAAAATCTTGTACATTGTTTCGCAGTGTGTTTCAAACGATTGGTAACCGGTAGACGTATAATCGATCGCTATATCAGACGAACATTTCCATGCGATTCGTTGGCCAGATGTCAGTTGGCGTGCACAATAGAGCGAGAATTTATTTGCGAAGGCTTCAATTACAGGTACGTGGAAAAGAAATTGACACAACAGAACACCATCTCATTAGTGTACTATAAAATGTGGTACAATTACAATTACATCACCGCAGCGCGTTAATACCTTTATGTTTGTGTTAGCGCTGCTCAAGTACCTATACCTATACCTATACCTACCTATCTACTTGTTAATCGAATGTAACGCGATAAAAATCTAATCCAATAAATTTCGTAATTTCGCGTTTTGCGCGCAGATTCGCAACGAGTGCCGAAATAAGTAGCAGTTGCCAGCTGACAGCGATGCCCGGCATGAACCTCGACCTAACTCTGGACTTCATCTCAGATCGTGATTACGATTTTTACTCGAGAGATCGAAACGCACCGGCAGCTTGTGGATATTTAACCTATAAAACGTGGAATTACGGCGGCGGCGGCGGCGGTGGTGGCGGGGGCGGGGGCGTTGCTGGCGGTGGTGGCGTCGGCGTCGGAGTCAGTCCTGCTCCCGGCGCCGGTGGAGGTTACGGTTACGGTTACGATAGAAGACCAAACGTCGGAGCTGATGGATGGTGGTATAAACCGCGAGATCCTTGGTTACCCGATGATGTGTACGGAGTTAGGGTGCAACCACGAGTGGATCCTTTGCCTCCGCCACCAGACACCTATACACCTAGATGGAACACCGGTCATGGTAATTTCCAAGCGTAGATTTGGTGGTTGGGTCATCTCTGTTGTTCGATGTTGTAGTGTGGTGGTGAAGGTAGCACACACAAGATTTACATACGTGTAATGACAGCTCGCGAGCACCGTGCGACACTTTTATCGTATATTATTATTTTTTTTTTTTCGAATAAGACTATTATCATTTTGGCAAATTCTACCAATTTTTTTTTTTTTTTTCTTAAACATTTTTCCCAATATGAATTAAATTCTGTTTACTTTAGCATGTGTATTATTACATGTATAATCGACGATTTACGAAAAAAAGCTACCGGAGAGCTTTTGTTTTTACAGAGTATTAAAACAACAAAAGCACATCTCTCGGAGAGACATTATTAGGTTTATAACGATGTTATTTACATTATATTGGTGCTTATGGTACTTAAACGATTTTCCTCCACGTATCTCTTTAGAATGTTTTGTACGAGCTAGAACTGGTTTTCGACTCCATAGGCAAGCCATAGTGATGACGTTGAACGCAGCGACATTGTACGATTGCGAATTCGTATGCGCTAACGAAAAAAAATTCATGTGCAATTTAATAAGCTACAGGTAAGTGTACAATTTGGTTATTGTTAAATATGGTGAAGAAACTGCACTCGTGCTTTCAGGAAAAAGCAAAATGAAAAAAATTAATGATTTCGTTTTAAACGATAATTATACTCAGCATACGAATACTTCGATGTTACGCATCGAAGAATTTTAAGGAAAAAAAATTTTTTCACGTTTGAATAATGATGCAATTTTGAGCAGGAACGCCCTTAATAATCTATTAAAATTGAAATTTCATTGTCATATTGCTATTGCCGCCGCAAATACATAGAACTGAAAAAATATAGTACCTATGTACTTACAAACGTATAAATTTACGAAATGCAAATTACCCATTACACGTTGTACCATGGCCATGGCATAGCAATGCAGTATCATAGATAGAGGTTTTTCCTACTGATATTCATTTACATGGGAATTTTTCGATAACGGTGAATTTTTTTTTTTTTTTTTTTTCGTTTCTGGGTGTTGTATGTATTTCTAAATTCTTTCAGCTGTTGGTGTATAAATTATATCTCAAAACAGTTACCTACACATCCGATCGCACGTTAGAATTTTTCTCACTCGTCTAACGAGGTTATTAGGGCGACTATTTTTTTTTTTTTTTTAATCATTTTCTCGATGCTTAGGTACAGTTCTGTTCCGTCCACTGATAATTGTCAATTGGGCGAAAAATCGTACCGACAGTTGGACATTTATTTCGATTTAGTGCCGGACAGAGATTACGATGTGTATGTACGAAACGAATACAGTCGTCCAAATTGTCAACCAACCAGGACTTGGGATAGTGGTAAGGCTTGAGTCATCAATTTTTGAAATAAGAAATGAGTAAAAAGAGAACAGATACGCGTAGGAAAATGAGCAAGATGCGATAAAACAAAAATTCAAGGTACACCAAAAAGCTTCAATGGTTACCTATTCGTTTCAATTTCAACGAAATAAAAATCATTTTTACGTTTGAGAAACGTATCGGTTTAAACAAAACACAAGTTGGATTGGACTTGCAGCGCTTACGAAAACATTTAAAAATTTCCTTCTAAGACGAGGTACTCAATTTTTATCGTTTGACATTATTTCTCAAATACACCATTAGTTTTCTCCATAGACTGAAAAAATGGTCGAAGAAGTAGCATAATTTCCGTTGTATTTGAACAGTAAAATTGAACCGTGAATTGTTGAATTTAACGCGATCCATTCTGACGTTAAGAAAATGACAGAAATTAAATTTCAAATTGTCGTCGATAAGACATTTATCTTCGAAGCAACACACCTGCTTCTGTCATTGGGTTTATTACTCAAGCTACTGCCTCCTTTTTTTACATTGCTGTTAACATTGTTTATAAACAGATATTTTAAAAAAAAATAATAATGTTTTTTTCATTAATGGAAAGTATAACTTTTCTAATATCGGGAAAATATAATTTTTCCAACATACAAAACTTACTCAAAGTTTAAAAATCCAAAATAAAAAATTTTTGAAATTTTTTTCCAAAAAATTTTAAAAGCATATCTTTTAAAATTTTGTGCCCCTAGCTCAAGGGTCATTTTAGAAAAACTTGGTTTTCTTTTATTTACACTTCCTTCAAAATGGTGTAGGACACCGGTCACAGAGCTAAAAAGATGCTTCCTGCGTCTATCTAGTGCGTTAGGGGGTTGAAAAGTTATAGATTGCGAAAATTGAGATTTTTTTATTTTTCAAAAATATGCAATTAAATGGAATTTTTTTTAGATCAGAGAAATGAATTTGGTTCGAAATAGTTGCACAGCTTTGCACAGCAGTGCTACCAATCTTATTTAATAAAAATTTAAACTATTTCTCTTTTTTATGGCTTTTTACAATTTACAAAATTAAAATCATATCCCAAGTTGGCAACACTGCTATGCAGAACTATCAAACTATTTTGGCCTAAACTCACTTCTGTGATCTAAAAAAAATTTTGGACGCCTATTTTAGGCCATAGACCGTTTAGCAGCAATTTTTGATGAAAAAAATCTCAATTTTCGTGATCTTAACTTTTCAACTACCTGGTAGAGGGTCAAAAATGGTCTCGGATCGAACCGAAAATGAGCTAGGCAAACACAGAAACTCAAATCGCATCTTTTTATAGCTATGCTACTAGGGTCCTACACCATATTTAAATTTTTCAACCTTTTATTCTGAAAATTTTACGTGGGAGAAGTAACTGAATCAATCTAAAATTTTGAAAATGAAAAATTTGTCCAAATCATGATTTTGAGCAGTGTACCTTCAAGTAGGCAACTTTTGCGACATTGTTGGTGACGCACAAAATTTGCCTATGTTGATTACATTAAGGGGCTTATAAAATTCAAACGAATGTGGTGCCTTCCATAAAAGAGTTAGGCAAGATGTGTACACGACAAAATTTGTAGGAAAGGTTTTTTTCTATATAGATCGATGATCAGATCCAAATTCTGTGATTGTTCATTTGATAAATTTTTAGATTCTGCGGAGCGCTACCTGTGGGGGAAAGGAGGGGAAGGTCAAATTATCAGACTAGAATTCGGGTCTCCCCGTACCACACCAGTTT
Organism: Ferrisia virgata; assembly: GCA_900060175.1. Classification (NCBI taxonomy): domain Eukaryota; kingdom Metazoa; phylum Arthropoda; class Insecta; order Hemiptera; family Pseudococcidae; genus Ferrisia; species Ferrisia virgata. Next base: position 3,158 of record FIZR01024006.1, on the reverse strand, counting down.
TTCAACTTCATGACTTTTGGGACAGAAAATTAAAAAAATGATTTTCTGAAAAAAATTTCATCAAAGAAAATATTTAGTTAATCTATTTTAGATCATGAAAAGTAATTTTTCATTTTTTTTTTTTTTCTGAACCATCTGTACCGCATTTTTGTGCGCTTGAATACCCATTTAGAACCCTTGAAAAGGGTGCAGATAACACTAATTGACCTTAAGTGGACAAATACAAATGTACTCGGCCCATTTATTCAAACATTGACAAAAAAAAAAAAATTTGAATGATGTGGACAATTCTTAAAAAAACACGGAAAAACCATTCTGTAAGCCCTCCTGAAAAATCCACTATGGGAGGTAAAATGGAAATATTGCGTTTAACCAAGTAAAATGAATATAGTTTTTCAGAAAATCGTGAGAAAACTTAAAAAAAGATAATTTTTGAAACTGATCTGTGAAAAAAGGGGAAATAGTGAAAGTTTCCGAACAATGAGTACTTCGGGTATAAATATGTGTAATAATTTAATTTTTGAATTGGAGTCAGTTTAGCGAGTTAAAAAAATTAAATAAGAAAGCTGAAATTTTAACCGCATCATTTTGAAGACATTTCGCATTATTAAGAACATTTGCAGGGTTCAAAAAAAAAAAGAAGCAAAATTCGACCCACCATTATATCTACCATCCATCAACCCCTGAATCTTAATGCATTACTTATATCGCCTATTCCAAAAGCAATGTTGAAAAAAAATTGCTCAACTTTGTTAAATAATATGAATATTGAACCTAATACACATTTTAAGGCAAACCACAGCATTCAAAATTGGTTGTGTCTTCAAAAAATCATTCTTCAAATTTATCAATGATCACGATGAGATCGTGAATTGAATTCAACGAACATATTCCAACACCCTTGAATACATTTATACTTAAAAATTTATAGACTGTTTCGAAAGAATAAGGACTGGTTTACGTTTGGATACTTCAATGGTGAGATTTGCAGTAAACACAGACTCGTTAATGGATTGCGAGCTAATCTGCCTGCATATACGCCATTTCACCTGCCGAGCGTTCAGTTACAGGTACGAGTATTATTTTCAGCTCTGACTTCGAAGGATTTTTTTTAAAGACCAACCTTAGAACTCGTTTTTTCAACATGCCTACTCGTATCATTTCTCTTTTCAGATTCAGCGTACCAAAAGGCAGCACTGAATACAATTGTCTGCTGACCGATATACCAGTTCCCGAGATGGACCCAAGACGTCACTTTGTCGAAGACCGAGATTGCGAAGTTTACCATCGTGGAAGTTATGGTCATGGTTGCGAAATAGATCGTTGGCCTTACAGCGGCTATCCCACATCCAACTTCATCCCAACCAATAAGAAGGATTGGTTACCCGAGGTGCCATTAATGCCCCCTGTGCGACCGACGATCGTTACAATAACCACCACTACATTTCGACCATCTTACGATCAACCAACGACGGCTCGTCCTGGATTGGATGTGCCGGGTCATTCGTTCTTCACGCCGACTGGTAAACCGTATTTACCGCCTGATTATGGATATCCCGGGTATGGGCATAAGCATAAGGGTACTCTTAAGCCACCGACTTATTTGCCTCCGCCTAAAGAAAAGCCGCAGCCTGTATGGCCAGTCACCGGTTACGATGTACATTCCACTTCCAGAAAAATGGATAAATGTATGTTACCCATACGCACGTAGAATAATGTATCTTCAATATTTATTTAATGTCCACTTCGATGTGATTTTTCCGCATTGCAGTATGTTACATTCCGTATGGATCACCAGCTCGTTTATCAGCAGCTGCAGTGGGTAATTCTGTACTGGTTGGTAATGAACTGGAATGCAAAGCAGAATGTAGCCGAGCCAGGGATAATACTCATTTCAAATGTGCCACAATAAGTTATTGGTCAGTACAGTCGAGACGTTTCGACTCAAATTAAAGCTTATTAAAATTTCCGAATGCTTCGTTTCGTAGGTCTGGACATTGCGAATTAAGCGATATCGAGTTACGCGATTTACGGCCAGGCCATGATTTCACACAACACGACACGTACTGGTTGTTTTCGTGGGATTTCACAAATCCACGTTGTTTCGTACCTACTTACAAGCCTCCCTCGGGAGGAGGTTCAGGTTGGCCTTCATCTGGCGGTGGTGGTGGTGGCAGTGTTGGCGGAGGTGGAGTAGGAGGAGGAGGTACTATTTGGCCTTCGCATGGAGGTGGTGTGTGGAGCAGTTACACGGTAACAGGTCGCCCGTGTAAATGGGGTACCAAATGTTCGCATCGAGCTGACGCTGGAATATGGTCATGTCCTGTTGATAACGGTGATTGGGACTATTGCTGTAGACCCGATCATCATTGCGGATACTCCGAAGGATACAGCTATCCTTGGTAAGATTTTATTCCTATTTTTTATAAAATGATTTTCATCTTCGTACTACATCCCTCATGTGGTGTTTACACTCTTCGAAGGTGTTACGTCGGCAGCGTTTCCAGAGAACAATGGCGACCTTGTAGCGAATCCTATAGGCCGTATCAAGAGCATAAGAGACGAGCACCTCATTGGCCAATTAGTTACGTCCATAGGCAAGGACCACCGAATAATACAGCTCGCCATCAACCTTCTATGGTTGACAATTTCATAGAATCATTGCATTTTGAAAAGGATCGCCTTCTCAATGTATCCAGTTCATCGACTCCTTACTCTAATGCAACACCCCACAGTAAGGATACGAATTCTTCAAGTTTACTCGAATTCCAGGTTAATAACCAACAGTTGATGAAAAAGAAAAAGAATTACATTTGATCAAAATTTTCATATTTTTTTATCATTTTTTTTTTTTTTTTTTTTTTTTTAAGATCGTCGATATAGTAACCGAAAATCCAAAAAATGATTCAGATTCTTCTTTGTTCAGTGAAAAATCTAACAATATAACCGCCTTAAGCAATCAATTCAGCTCCGTAAAAAGGATGCATAGTCAAACCACAGAACACACTAAAGAGAAAAAGAGTGTGACAAAGAGATCTCCCAGTATAACTTGATAAATTAAGACTACTCTAAATCTAATCGGTTCGATTATTATACGAAAATTGCAAAAAAAAAAAAAAAAAAAAAAAGGGAGTATTTTTTTTTTTTTTTCGAAAAAA
>FIZR01023996.1:0-93364 GCA_900060175.1 Ferrisia virgata | reverse complement strand
TTTTTTTTTTTTTTTTTTTTTTTTTTTTTTTTTTTTTTTTTTTTTTTTTTTTACTCGTTTAGAGTTGTTATTGTTCTTTTGTAAAAATTATTTATTATAAAATTTTTTTCTAATGTAAATATGACCACGATAAATTTTTTTGTACAAAATTCGGCGTTTTGAAACATTGGAGAAAAATGTTTTTGTCATGCCGTCGTAATTACCATATATATATTGTATATAACACGTTTTATGAAACGTATTTTCCAAAGTGTCCTTATTGGAAATTGAAAGTAAAAATTTGACAGAAAATTTCGTGTATGTTGAAATTTTAATCGTGAAGAAAAATGATGAAAATAATTTCAATGAACAGATCCCGGTTTCTAAAATACGATACATTTAAAAATTAAATGTAATTTTAATTAAACTCTAGGGGATGGTTACTTAATTTATTTTACTTGACGAGTGTTCAGATTGATTTAAATTATTTTTTTCTCTTATTTTGCGTGTGTCTAATTGTATATTTTTTACAGCATTTACGAATGCAAATAAACATTTTTTTTCTTAACGTTGTTTTTTGCGATTAAATTTACTTACATGTAATTTCTTTTTTCTTTCTTTCTTTTTTCAATTAGCAAGCATTCCAAATATGAAAATTCGTCGTACTCGTCTACATCGAGTCGGTTTTTCATTTTATTGTTAATAGAGCATTTTAATTGGGAATAAAATTTTAAAAAAAAAAACGAATGTCAACAAAATATTTTTAATTTATTTATATAACGTGTTGTTTGTTAACTGTTTTATCAAAAAATGAGAGTGAACATGTGATTAAGGAATAATTTTAGTATAATTTTTATATTTAAAAAGCAATATAAAGAAGAAAAAAAACGAAATTTTCTAGAATATTGTACAAAATTGTATTTGTAAATTGTAATAGATATTTCTTTTTTACGATTTTTTTTCGTTCGTCTTCAAAAATTGCGTAAAAATTTTGATTTTTTTTTTCTCTCATAATTAGGCAATAGCTACGCATTCATTGGTATCGATTTCTAAGTATTTATTAATTATTATGAGAAGGTAAAAATCGTTGACAATTTTTAAATTGATCTCAATCGCAGAATTGATTACATAATTCGCTAAAGTAACTAATAACATGGTAGCTTATATCAAAAGGAGAGAGAGAGAGGGAAAAATAAAAGAATAGTCGAGTAACGTGAAAATAAGTGAAATGTTTGGTTTTTGAATAACACACCCAAACGTGCAGTCTTTATTGAATTTTTAATGTAAAGAAAAGGCGTCAAGAGGGTAAAAAAAAAAAATTAATTTCAACGATTTCGATATCGAATAATAAATTACTTTTTTAATTTAAAATAGAAAAAAAAAGCGTCCGTGCGCGTCAAAGTAAACAAAGCGTAAACATTCATTGAGAACAGCCTTCGCAGTTGTTCGTAAACTTTTTATGGTTTCCTGATTCGAATGTTTTATGTTGCAATTTTCAGTACACGAGGTACGCGCTACGTTGAAAAAGCAACAGGAAACCAGTGCAGTGCTTTTCAAAACGTTACCGTGGACACGAATAAAATAACCGTATACAAGCGACCTTCCTGTAACAAAATCTATGATTTTTGTACCGCGTTTATTGCGCGACCTTTTCAAAGCTGATTTCACCGGGTAATTTGATACCTTCTACTTGCGGTTACTCGAGTCATTGTCTTAGCACGTTCAATTGTTTTACCAAATGCTATAGCTATAGACGATGCGTACATGTAAGATATTTGCAAGAATTTGATATCTTTATAATAATTGTATGCCTGTTATGATGATAAAACTATATTCAAAATCGTCGTCTGATTAGAAAATGAGAATTTCAAATATAAGGCGAGTGAGATTTTTGAAACAGCTTTAAGTAGGATTTCATTGCATACCTACCTACCTACCTTTAAGTGGAGATGAAGTATCTACGAGTAATTGTCGCTAGCGAGCAAATAAATGGAAATGCCAAGATGTACAACAAACGATACAACAAACTGCCCCTTTCCTAAGGGTACCAAAAAAATCCCTCTTGGGATCTCGAATGAGTGACGTATTCAATTTGTCACAGCAACTTGATTACATCCACAGTGAATAAAATGTTTACGAATCTTATACAAGTATTATTTTGTATCTTATGTGTTATGTGTACGTGTAGCTGTGTACTATGTACAAGGTAGGTATCTCCCCCTTTTTACAATAGTTATTATTGTGTTCAGAATGATGTATTCGTATTGAATTTTTGAAACCTTTTGCGAATTCAACGTTGAATTTTATTTTTACGTACCGGGTGTTTAGCATTATCCTAGCTATCCTCTTTTCCCTTATACCAGTGGCAGGTCAGCTTACGAGACCTACATGTGCAATGGTTAGCATACCCAAAAAGTCAAAGGGGCTGAGATATGCTATTTTCAACGTTTCATCTTCAAATCTGGTACTCACTTTGAAAATTCATAAAAAAAAATTAATAATGATATAGATTCGTTGTTAGCTCTAAAACACAGTAAGTAACAAGGTATATGTACTCTCAAATATGTGTAGTATATACATATAAAAATCAAGACTGAGGGTGAAGCGGTTCGTAAAATATGACAAAATAAATACAAAAAAACATGGCTAAAAATTTGTAAGTGTCTGTGTTCTCTGACTTTTTATTATTCTATTCGGGCAGCTTTGAAGCCCTCGATTCTCGATTTTATTTTCATGGGGCTTGCTGTATTTCAACGCTGGGCATCTTTGAACCATTCGAGTATTATTTAGAATTTAGTGGGCTGCTTATAGTGCTAAGTAAGATCTGACCTCGCGAGTGGTTTACAGGTTTTTATTGCCCAATTTTAAAATTTTAAATGTGTCGGTGAAATAGACCCCTGTCACTATTATGAGCACCTCACTAAAAAATTTTCAAATAAACGGGAAACCTCCTTCAGCTCAGTGAATTGGGGTGGAAACCTCAAGGTTTGTATTTATAAAGAGAAAAAAAATACATCAATTGAAGAAAATGAATATTTAGTCGTTTTTGTACAAAAATTAGAAAAATATTTCTGATTTTGGAAGTAAAAGTGAGGGAAACAAAAGGATTACGACAAAAGGCATAAAAAAATGAGTGATCAACTGTGGTAAAATATAAAGAATGAGAATGAAGTGGTTTGTAAATTTTGACGATATAAAGCATAAATAAATGTTGAAAATTTTCAATTTTTTCAGTTTTTCGTGGTTAACTTCCGAAAAAGTTATTATGAGCTACTCACTTAAAATCTTTAAAATAACTAACAGTACACTCCCACACCATTGTCTGAGCAGAAGCCTTGAAGGATGCCTTCCAATGGAGAAAAAAAATGTAAAATGTTGAAATTTATCAATTTTTTTCTTGAAAATTCATGATTTTCCATTCCATTACATTTAATATTTTTTTTTCTGCGTTGGGAAGCAATCTTAAGGGTTTCTGCTCAGACCATGGAAAGGACGTTCACCGCTATTCATTTCAAAAATTTTTAGTAAGGAGCTCATAATAATTTTTTCAGAAGTTTTTCACAAAGAACTGAAAAAATTGAAAATCTTCAACTATGCTTTTTATACATATGTACATTGTTGCAGTTTGTAAATCACTTCATCCCCACTCTTGATTTTTTATCTCAGTTATTCACTTACTTTTCTTGCCTTATGCCGCAATCGTTTTGCTTGTAACACACTTTTGGTTTCACAATTGGAAATATTTTTCCTATTTTTGTACAAAAATGACAAAATATTTTCATTCTTCAGTTGACAATCCTTTTAGTTACCACCACCGAATTGAAGATGCTCTCCTGTTCATTTTTAATTTTTTTAATGAGATACTCATAATAGTTTTTTCAAGTTATTCACAGAAAACTAAAAAAGTTTCAAATTTTTAGCCATGATTTCAGCCTGATTTTCTATGTCATTTTGTCAATGAAAAATAAACTATTACAGTCTATCAACCTGTGGCAGATAAGGAGAGATATCAACAGAATCCGTTTTAGGGTTCATTTTTGGTCATGTCAGACATTTATTTTTATTTTATCATTTATTCCCCCCCCTTTTTTTTTTTTTTTTATTTTTTCCCCCCCCCCCCCCCGAAGACTAAAATCATTCACTCTGCTCAATACCGACCAAAATCGATCCAATCTGTCAATCGGTTCAGTTAAGCGAGGGATTAGATATATATGAATGGGGACAATCTTGGGTTAAAATTCAGTTATGCCCAAATTTGTGGAAGGGGTGCTGAGGAGCCAAAACTGCAAAAAATTATTTCTTTTTGGGCCAATCGATAGAGAATCCAAAATTGTATAACAAACTCAAAAATCGGCCTCTGGTCAATTGGGAGGGAAGATATGGGGGTGGGGGGTTTCTCTTTTTTGACCCTGAAAAAGGGCTGTTCCTGTACTATTCCCCCTCCAAATTTAGTCAGGAAGTTGAAATTTGTTATGTAGACTAGGTAGGGATTACAAATGTGCCTTTTCAGGGTTTCCACTTTTCAGACCTATTGCACCCCCATCACTTGCACTACTGATCAAAAAATTGTAATACTTTGCAGGTAGAAGAAGCACCGCTTCCCGATGCTTTTTTTTGTACTCATTTTGTTATATTTTATAAACTCCTCCACCCTCATTCTTGATTTTTTATACCACACATACCCTAGAGTATGTACTATGTTTTAGAGCAAATGGCGAATTTTTATGATTATTAATTTTTTTTCTATGAATTTTCGAAGTGAGTACCAGGTCAGATTAGGGTGAAGATGAAACGTTGCAAATTGCATATCTCAGCTTCTTCAACTTTTTTGATATTCTAACCATTCATTATATGTACATGTAAGTCTCATGAGTTGACCTATCACTGGTATAAAGATGATAAGGTTAATGTGGAACACCGCGTGCAGTAATAAAGTGCAATAGTTAAATAGGTAGGTATGTAGATAGGTAGGTAGGCAGTCTAGGTACTAGGTACCTAATGTCTTTATTTATAAAATATCCTAGTAAGGTATGAGTGTAATTTTTTTCATTTTTGTAAAATAAAAAATCGTTTCAATTTCAAAAGCTGTAAAACATACCCATTTATCTTATAAAGAAGAAGAATTTATCTCGTAAAACTAAACACCACAATAAAATACTAAATGGTAGGAATAATAATACCCACCAACAACTTGAACTTCATTTGATATGCAATTAAACTGGAACGTTTTTAAAGCAAATTAAGTACCATATAACGTGCAATGCTAATTACTTACTCATTTCTCGAGTACCCACCTACCCACCTCATCTAATGTCGGAAATAAAATTATCTGTAAGAATATAACTAGCTAGATAGATACGAATTTCAATGTCGTTGTAATCTTAAATGACGAAACTTGTCGCACCAAAATTCAAATTCTATGACGAAGTTTGCTCACAACCAAAACTTGTCTTCTTCGTTCATTCGTACACGACAAAGTCGAAATTTTTTGTAGAGAAATAACTCGAGGACAAGAATGAAACTAAAGTTTTGAGTGGAATGCCTGGGCGTTATTTATTCAATATTTAACGCAATGAATCTGCTACCCAAAGTGACAGACTCGAAAAATAAACAAGGAAATGGGTAGGCGTACCTTTGTAAATTTTGTAATTTACGATGGTCCGGTTGCGGATACAAATATCAGCCTTCATTGTGGCTCAAGTTGGACCAAAAGTTTAGCAAAGTTGCCTTTTTATTCTTATTTTTGAATAAATTGAATGATGAAAAGTATCGAAGCATTTTTTGAAGTTTTGGTACACAAAATCTGTATCTTTGATGTGGCGAAACAGCAGATTTATCGTTTGTAGCATAAAATCAAAAGTAGATAATCTTTTTATGAAAAAGTTTACTAGAATCGCAAAAGAATTGATTTATTCAATGAAAAGAACGGAAACCTTGGAAAGTAATTAAAATATTACTACCTCAAGGTAAGCACTTGTACCTTGTTAGTTATCTCTGACCACGAATTTTCTGAGTATCCACTACCCAACATTTTTTAGTACCGTTTTACTCCTATTCAGTCGGGTAAGGTAAACAAATTTAGGCCTAATATCTTCGACTCAGTTACATTTCCGATATTTCATACAGGTAATTCAAGTTGAAAATCGCCCCAAAAAATTTTTAGACGTTTAGGTCCATTTAGGGGAATAATGCAACCACCAAATTTTTTATTAAAAAAATGTATTTTTACACCTATAACAAATGCTAGCGGAATTGTAAAATTGAAAGTTGAAAGAAAATTTTGATTTGATTTTAACCAAAGAATTTAGGAGCATATTAGAAATTTTTTTCATAATATAAGAACATTTTTATCATCTTTATTCTACTCAACTAAAATACTCAAAATCTACGCGCAAAAAAATCAACTCTAATTGAAAAATAAAAAAAAAGCACACAGAAAAAACTTTTACATTTTTGTGTAACTTGTACAGAAATAGGTACCCATTCACATCACCTTCGGATCAATTTATTGGTACGAATTTAAAACTCTAAAGGTAATCATCTACATAAATGGTTACCCCTAGTATGTGTACATCTATATGGTAGGTGTAGGAAGGTAAGTTGGTAGTGGGTACGAAAGTGGGTACGATGTAAAAACTCCATTAACAAGAATGAAATATATCACTTTGAGTGTTTCGCATAATCGTCACTGTACGTTATATGAGTATCGAGTAAACGTAATCTTAGCTTCAGCTTAAAATCTATCATTTTCATATTTTTTTCACCCGTTTGATGGATCACCTCGAATAAATATTTACCATTAAGTCGTCGTACTGAGAGAAAAATTATATCAAGCGCGCTTAAAGGCCAAAAAAAGTTTAATGTTGGATTTTTCGTCGTTACTTAAACCAGCTAATTTTCATTAACCGACGAATAGGCAGATACCTACCTACCTGTGATATTAGCTTTGAATAGTTCTAAATCTACTAAAAGTAATTGATTACCATGGGCGATTAATAAAAAGAATTAGTAGGCGTGTACCTATCTACTTCGCTACTCAATTCCATGAAGGCTGAGAAGGAACAGGCGTATTCGTCGAATAGGTGTATGAAATTTTCTTGAAATTGAAATTTATCTAGCTCAGTAAGTAATGTACTCATCTGCAAGGTACAACAGTGAAGGGATTACAGGATAGACACTACAACTACAAGATGCCCATCTGATGGTCTCAAGGCTAGAGGGAACTAGTAAATAGTTACTCACAGTTTATCCTGTAGTGGCGCTGATCACCAGGTCCGAGTCTTGGCTGTTGTTTAGAATATAGACACTGAAACACCAAGATGGAAATCAGCAGGTACAGCGGTAAGGGGATTACTGAAATTTTCTGTCCAGAGTTACTCGAGACTTCTCCATTAGGAGCACTATTCACTAATTCCTGTTCAACTTGTTCATAACTCTGGTTGCCAAGGTCTCAGACCTATATTTGCCCGATTCTAATCAATGGCCATTGAGCCAGAAGTAGCGAATAGCGCTTCTACAGTGAGAAACAAGCATAACTCTAAACAGTAATCCGTTTACACATCTGGAGCGGGCATTTCTATCTTGGTGTTTCAGTAACTATCATGGACAGGAATTCAAACCTGAACGAAACCGATGAACTTGAACATGTAATTTTTAATTTTTTATAACAAATTAACAGAACATATGAACAAATCAAATGATTTTGCAAGAACGTAACATAACGCGATCAAATGAAGAACTCTGATCATTTTTTGTTACATGCAAAAGGTGCTGGATTTGAATTGAACCGAAACCACAACCACTAAACGAATGATTTAAATCTTTGTAACGATTTAACTCATAAGTATATAATGAAAAACTTCAGACAAATGTAATGTAACAATAACTTGGAACAAATCAAACTCATTAGGTTTAAATCCCCGGTGTCTACAGTTTAGAGTAATGTATAGAACTTCGGACCAGCTATTTCCTTACATCAATACTATTGGCACTATATGACTTTGTGGCAACCCATACAAACTTCAAAATCTCAGCCAGTCAACATGCAGAGATATTAGAGGGTGCTTCTGCGGGATTTAGTGAACAGTACTCCTAACCAGTGCTGCGATAACAGTAATGGAATAGAAAAAATGATGGAACAGAATGGACAATGTCGTCATTTCAGGAACAGAACGTAACATGATGAAATGGAATGATTTTCCTAAGAACAGAACGGAACAGAACGAATCAATTTCACTGGCGTTCCGTTATTTTTCAATTTTTCTGCAAAATTTGTCAGGATAGTTTGTTTATTTCTTGAAAAACTATTTTATTTCTGAAAATGTTTATGGAAACAAAAGTCGAGGTTTATAAAATCGAAATTGAAAACCTGGAAGTGCTGAATTTTGAGCAAAAAATCTGTTAAAGAATGAAACACAACTGAACGGAATGAAACAATCAAAAACGGAATGGAAAAGAATGGGAACAGAATGAAATGACTTGAAACAGATACTGGAACGCGAATGGAACAGAACACATCCTGTTATTACAGCCCTGTTCCAAACAGCGATAGTCGTGAACAATTCAGTACTAGGATTTTCTGTAATCCCTCTACCACTGTGATCAGCAGATGGGTATCTTGTAGTTCTAGTGTCTATAGATTAAAGGGAATTCCCATACAGGGGTGTTCATGACTATAGTCAATAGGAGTGCTGTTCACTAAATTTTGCAAAGACATATTTTGAACTTTCTACTTTTTTATTGGTTCAGACATACTTATAACACTGTCGGTTCTCTTCTAGGGAAAGAGCTGCTCTGAATAGAGGAAAGTCTTCTAAACAACAGCCGAGATTTAGGGATTAGCACTTCTGTAAGGTAAACTGTGAATAACAATTTACTAGTTCCCTTAACCCTTGGGACCGCCAGTTGGACATTTTGAGATTTCAACGTTTATATTGTACTTATAGTAGCTTGATATTACCGATATTAATTATTTCTATAGGTGTGTTTTAGGTAAGGATATGTATAGAAAACAAGCAGACTAGACTAAGGGCCAGTAGCGCATCCGGGGGTTACTGGGACTTCCTCCCTTTGAGTGTGAAGAATTGAAAATTTAGTACATTTACGCTGAACAGGTCTGTGCGTAGATTCGGTCTAAGGGGAGGGTTTGAGTGCTAAATTCCGATTTTCAGTACTTACATATCTAATTTTGGGAAAAGTTGTATCTTTCATCATCAATAACTGCACTTTCACAAATACTTGAGTAATTTATGCTACTTTTTGGACTTGATAGGCCAATTTTCAAGGAAAATTTATATTCTTTCGTACCCGGGAGATTAATTTCCTCATGAGACTTCAGAATTTAAAACCCAAACTCCAAGAAATGCACTTTTTGTGACTTAAAATCTTATTTTTTCGGAATTTCACCCCCGCTGCATTCAGGATTTCAAGTTTAGCACCTTCGTAAAAATAATCTTGCTTGTGCCTGTGCTATACAGTGTTGATACGTACGATACATAAATACTTTATAAAAGAGTTTCTATGCCTAAGGTAATATAAGTGGTGTTTTTCTGAATAATATTAGCATAGTGATGTAGGTATTATATACCAGTTTTCTACACTGCCTGCTTGTACGCCAATAATTTATATTTTCAAAAAGAATATCACATTCCAGTAATAAAACTTTAAAAAACAGCAGGTAAATAGTTGTTAGTTCGTTGTTTTTTAAATTTTATATATTTTATGAAAATAAGTTTTATGCAAAAGGAATCAAATATAATATGAGTAATACCTACTAATGCGGTTACCAAAAGAAGTACTTTGACGTGCAAATGCCTTTACCTACTTAGGTAGTTGAATTTTCATCATTATACACATCTAATCAATAGGTAGGTAGTAGGTACAGCAGGTAATGTCGATTGTTGAGTTGAAAAACACCAGCGTAGAGCGAACGTAGTAAGTAGATAGATACCTTGCTACGTACCTGTAATCATGTGTAGTGTACCATATAGTACTAGGTTCATACAGCGAAGTCACCTTTACGTAAGATTATTCTGCGGTAAACCAATGTACACTCAAACATTAATTAACTATATCCGTATTACGTTTATTTGCCGGCAAACTAAAATAAAGATCATCTTTGATGCGAAACATGTAATTATAAAGCCTAAGTGAAACAAGCAGGAAACTTACCAACGAGTTATTTATGGTTAGAAAAGAGCAGAAAACGTTCTAATGAAAGTTTGTTTGAAATTGTAACGGTATTACCTGAAGAACTTTTTAAAGAGAAATTATAGCCAGTAGAATTTTCATACATAAAAAAAGGCTAGTTAACTCGCTTTTCTATATGATTATTATTTAACAACAAAGGTTGTATTTTAATACGATTTGCATTCAAAGTTTTGGGTTAAAAATTATATAATTTGAAAAAGTTGCTATAATTTTTTCTGTTCTTGAGACAACTGTCAGGGGTTCGCTCTTTCAAAAAAGAAAATTCGCTTTTCTAGACAAATTTGTTTTTACAACTTTGAAATATTGCAGTTATATGTGTATGGTTGTGCGACGAAGAGAAATACAATTTAAATTATACCAGTTATTAGGTTGTCGTCGTCTTCGTTGTCATCGTCGTGTTTTTCTTGCCTTTTATTAAACTTAATTTTAAAAAATTCAAATTGTACGAAATTTTATTTTGGTTCTTTTAAAAATAGAGCGATTTCAATTGCATGAAATTCTTAGCTGTATTAAGGATGAGAAATTTGAATTAGTTTTGTGAATGCTTAAAAAATATTTTGCATTCAGGTCTGAGTACAAAAATTTTGGACTCTAGAGGCAAATAAGACTTTTGTAGCCTTTTCCTGGTTTTCTTCATTATTTTCTGATAAATAATCATGTGATTTTCGAAAGGAGCTCGTGAGAATTACGATGTTTCAATTCCTAGTGTATTTCAAATATTGAAGAGGGTAGAGCAAAAAGCCACCAGTTCATGTTTATTAAAAAAATAATCTCAGTGCGTTGCTTTTTAAGCCTGATTACCAAAAGATACATATAAAGTAAATGCACATTCAGGTATAAAAGAAAAGGAGCACCTTGCGATCTTTTTTCTTGAACAAAGATGAAACCTTCAAAAGGCATATCAAAAACTCGTAATAAATCTACATACCAGATTTCAATTTCCTAGCTCAATTCGGAGGGGAGATACGTATGGTCGAAGATAAGGGGGGCATGGACAGGCTCAAGCCTCCACAAAAGCTGAATTAGTCCCCTTTACTGCTCTCACAGACATCTAAAAATTAACACATGTTAGAAATAAAATCACAAAAATTACAATTTTTCAGTTCACAGATGCAGTTAAATATTTATTTTTCGACCTATCATTCCTGATATTTTCACAAATTTTTGCCCTTACTTTGCTCAGCTAATACTTTCTGATTTTCCTGCAGTAAATTTTTTCCTCGTATAGAAATAGAAGGGTAAAGCAATTCTTTTTATTTTTAGCAATTTTGGACCCATCACCGTCTATGGAAATATGCCTACCACAAACTCGATAAAAAAAATGTACACTTTCGAAGCTGTGAGGGGATGTAATGAGGCGGAAAAGTTAAATGACCCAAAAAGGCACGTCTAAGGCTTCGACTAAATGTACATGCCAAATTTCAACACCCTAGCTTAACTCAGAGGGGGAACATCCGTGAAACAGGCATTTTTCAAGGTCAAAAAGGGCAAAACCCTCATTTCTTCCCTCATCATTAAAATAGAGGGTTGGTTTTTGGATAAAAAAGTTCCGGCATCGCGTACTACGGACAAAACGTACGTGTAATGCATTGCATGCACTTAACAACTATTAAATGCTTACATTCCGAGCACTACCAGTAACAGCAGAGATAATTGGACAGCACGCCATCTATTATCAGAATCGAAAAGCTTGTAACTGGTTTGAGCGTCTACTCGTGGCCCACTGCTGAACTCAGGGTTGTAAACCCGGCTATGCGCTGAGTTACTTGTAGATAGCGTAGAAAGCAACCACATTTGCGACAAAGACTGGATGATTTTTGGCAAATTTAGGGCTACAGTCAAGTCATAATTATACCTCGCCATCATTAAACTATTCTGGAATTTTACTGTATTCCAATTTCAACCAGTGACGGTTTTGCATATTTTGCCACCAGAGGAAAAACATTCTTTGTTACCATTTGAAAAAAATAAGGGGTGAATACGTCATGCTACAGCTATCACTTGAGAAGAATTTTCAACGAATTTCTTTTAGAAATGAAAGATAGAGTAACGCTCGAGCGAAGCGAGGGAAAAATTTTTCAGAAATATTAGGACTAGAGGGTCAAAAAATAGTGCTCTAGTGCTTAGATGAATTCCAAATGCCAAATTTTATTACACGTTAAGATTGATTGGGAGTATTAAAGGATGGCAGCACGGTTGTTTTTAGGCGACTTGAGACCGATTTGATTAATTTTTAGAGAAGCTATACAACTTTTGATTCTCTATCGATAAGTTTAAAAAAGAACAATTTTTGCGGTTTTAGCCTTGGATATGAATTGGTCAGTATCGAGCTGAGTAAATGATTTTAGTGTTGGGAAAAAAGATGAAATTAAATATCTGACATGGCTAAAAATGATCTTAATGGTCTACTAGAGCCCCAAAACGGATTCTGTTGACATTCTCCCTTCATCCATCGTAGGTTGATGGATTGTAATAGCCTGATTTTCATTGACGTTATGACATGGAAAATTAGGTTAAAAACTATGAGTACTTGAATTCTCAAAAATAATAAGGTATTAAATTTTTTCGAAATTTGACTCTCATTTGGAGAGTTTCAATGCTCATAATTTTTAATCCAGACTAGATCAACCCGTACGGCTCAAAGGCTGTGCAAGTATACATACATAAACTAGGTATGTGTTGCCTAGCCCCTGACTGAAATCCCTTACTTCTACCCTGAAACACTCCGTTTATGTGTAACTTTATCATGTAGAAGTCATAAGCATATAACATACCCATTCATACCCACATATACAATTGAACATTCCTTGTTATTATCCGATAATAAGTATAGGTAGATATCTATTTAAATACCTACAAATTAGTGTTAATAAACTTCCGAAATAAATACCTATTATCTACCACAATGAGAAATGCCATAAAAACGAAATTTAGTAGTATAGATTTAGGTGCTTGATTTCAAAACGAAATGAAAATTATTTTACAGGTTAGGTATCTACTTGATAAAGTACTAAGCTAAATAAACATTTCTGAATTACTTTTAACAGTCCCTTCGAAGTTTGAATAAAAGTAAGTATAATTTTTGAAATTATTGGTGGTGTATAACCCGAACGAATGGCAGAGATAAGTGTTATTTTTACAAATTTTACCTATATTAGTTCAACTCAACAAACTTTCTAAAATCACACGGGCACGTATACCTAAGAAACAAATTTCTAAAATTAAAAAATTTATTCTTAATAGTCTCAGAAATTCGAGTGCGAGGAAAATATGTCAAGTTGATGAAGAAGCAAGTTGGATCTACGAATATTCTTCAGTATTTTTCAATTATTATACTGTTACACATAAAAAAAGTTATTTTTGCATTAGTTTGGTACACACGTACCTATTCTCACATAATACTTCAGCCGGTACCTACTTCTTTACATTATCATTTTTAATGATCTTAACCCGAAGACATCATTATACTGGCGTATATTATTAAATCAACCATTGTAAAATGTTATGTACGGGTAGGAAGAGGTAGGTTTATAGAGTTTTCTGTTGTGTAGTTTACTACATAGTTTATGGAGCCGAATCAGGCTGTTATTTGCAAATTACGAAATAATTAAACTACACACTTGCGACAAACGTGCAGATACTAACTTGGTCTATATATTTGATGCTACATAATAAGTGTACACCATATAGGTATTATAGATTATATTATTTCAAAGTACCTATCCTATTTCACATCTGAAGATATTGAAAAGAAAAAATATTTTTCCAGCTCTAAAGTAATATTTGGAGTAAGTACTTATGTAATTCAATGGATATACATTCAAAGTGAAGAAAATAATTGAAATTACGATTCGACGTACAGTCTACGTTTTGTTTTTTTTATTCCAGTCGAATTACAGAGGATGGGCAAGAATCATATTCCTTAAAAAGGAAACTCGAACGCAAAAAATAACATAAAATTTTAAGTACTTGTAAAATAACAATACCGACATTTTCTCTACGTTGTACTACGAAAACAACCTGCTAAAGAATAATGTATAATGGCGCAATTTGTTGAGTGAAAAAGTGTCTATTCGTTGTTTAAAAAATCGGGCGCCATACGAGGCAAAATTCTTTCTCAAACTCACTAGCAAAGTCCTTTTGAAAACTTTTAGAAACTGCGAACGTTCCCGTCAACACTAACAACGAAAAAGTTAAATTTATTTAAAGTTGAATTTTGGTCTATGAATGATAGAACGCCGCCGTAACGCACGTTGCTTCTCTCATCTTCGAGAGCTTAAAACTTCAAAGTTACCTACCTGTTTCCATTTCAACATGTTCTTTAAAGGTAGGTAGTAGACGCCTAGGCAGGTATGTGTTTTGACAAAAACTTTCATACTTTTTGATAGATTTAAAAAGAACAGTAACTATAGCTATGTTCTTCGAAGAAAAATCCTTGTTAAGATGAAAATTTTATTATCAAAGCGATGCGACATGACGTAACTTTTTTACAATGCGTTTTTAAATGAACTCTGGATACAAATGAATACTTCGGCGATGAGATCGTTTTACGATTAATTTTCATTAATTATTAAAATATCTACCTGGGTAGGTAAATAAGTAGGTAGCCTAAGGATGTATTTTTTAATAAATCAATCATATTAGTACAGCAATTTGAAAAAAATTTACATCAAACAAAAAATATCGGATATGTGCGATGTGCTGCTGGAAATTATCACTCTTACGTAGTATAGGTAGGTACCAAAAACACAGATAGGTACTTAGTCCATTCACATAGTACTATCTACTAAATCACAACCCTCCTTTTTTTTTTATTTCCTTTTAAAATTCACCCTTCATCTTTTTCAGTCTGATAGCAAAGAGAATACAATACAATGTCAAATTCACTCTATTTTGCAAACTATTGCGTCTCGTTTCGCGTGTACATGTGTATGCCAGCTACCACATCACACTTATACCAGTATATACCTACTTATAATGCGGTGATAAAATCATCTGCATTGCAAATATCGCCAACAAGTTCACAATGCCGCAAACTATACACAGTAGATACCTCTCTACCTCTACAGACTTGTTCAAATAACAGTTTCACCTCTTTACATCTTCAAATCGCTTATATTCATATTTTACTCGCGAATAAAACCAAAATCTGAAACACTTTTGTTTTACACATATAGAACCTTACTCACTCAGCTAGTTTACGTTCATATGAAATGTTTTGACAGCTCAACTATCGTAGATATAACTTACCTATCTATACATTGTGTGTAGGTAGGTACATAAAGATATGGAGCTAACTACATACATATTTGTTTTGTAGTTATAACATATTTATTTATTCAGGAATGGAAACAATCACATTTAGAATTAGAATCGAAGAGTATTACGTTTCTAAAGTAACACTGTATCTGAACTAACTTACAACATATCCAAAGTCAAAAAAAAGATGGAAAGTCAGCATTCACAAAATAGGAATGAAAGAATATGTGTTTTTGGATTACAAAGCCGTAATATCCACCGGTGGTGCACATATTGTGTGAAATGAATATAGACACTGGAAATACCAGATGATGATCTGCAGGTCACAGTGGTAAGGGGATGGTATAAAGTTGTTCACAACTATAGCAGTTAGGATCGCTGTTTACTAAATCCCGCTGGGGCACGCTTTGAAACTTCTGCATTTTGATTGGTCAAGATCTCAGTGTTTGCAGCGCTGTCAGTTTCAGTCTAGAGTATAGACATTGAAACTACAAGATGCCCATCTGCAGGTCACAGCGGAAAGAGGATTATACTAAATCCTGGTACCAAGTTGTTCATGCTGCAGTCGTTAGGAGCACTGTTCACTAAATTCGGCAGAGGCACGCTATGAAATTTTTTGCATTTTGAATGATTGGTTGAGATCTCAGTGTTTACCTGTGTTGCCGAAAAGTTATGTAGCGCTGTCGGTTTACGTCATGGTTTTGGTCCAGAGAAAGAGCTACTTTGAATGAAAACTTGTCTTTTAAACAATAACCGGAACGCAGTGATCCGTGCTCCTACAGGATAAACCATGAGTAACTTTTTACCGATTCTTCTTACTCTTGGGACCGCCAGATGGGCATCTTGTAGTTCCAGTGTGTGTTAAAATGAACAAAATATTGGCACATCTAGGACCTATACAAATGTAAGTATCAAATTTCAACTTCCTAATACAAATTGCAGGCGTGTTAAGAGAGAAATAAACTAAAAAATTTAGAAAAACAGGCCAAAAAACTACATTTTTGCGGCTGTGAGGGGGGGGGTACAATGAGACTAAAAAGTTGAGATCCTCAAAATACACATCGGCAAATTATACTAAATTTACATACCAAATTTCAATTTCTTAGCTCCATTTGGAGGGGAGTTGTGCGAGGAACCAACTAGGAAAACCAACCAAAAAACTAAATTTTCAGGGCTAGAGAGGGAGAAAGAGGAGGAGGTAGGGCTTCAATGAGGCTGAAAAGCAGAGACTCCCAAAATTTATGTCTGGGACCTCCACATACTAAATTTCTACTTTCTAGTTCAATTTAGAGGTGAGTTATACGATGAATAAGTTTAAAATATGAGAAAATCCACTCAAAATACCATATTTTTGGGGCTGTGAGAGAGTGCAATGAGGCTGAAAAGTCTAAACCCCCTAAAGGCATATTTATATACCTTATTAAGTCTACATACCAAATTCCAACTTCCTAGCTCAATTTGGAGGGAAGATAGTGGAGGAACAACCCCTTTTTCGAGGTCAAAAAATAAAAAAACCGCATATCTCCCCTCCTAATTAACCTAGAAGGCTGATTTTTGGATAAGTTGTACAACTTTAGATTACCTATCAATTAGCTTAAAAAGAAACAATTTTTGTGATTTCAGATCCTCAGCACCTCCTCTCACAAATTTGGGTACAACTGAGTTTTAACTCGAGGTCATCCCTTCCCCAAAATATCGAATTCGCCCCACCAATCGAAGCCTGTTTTTCAAATTAACCGATTTTTGTCGATATTGAGCTGAGCAAACGATTTCTAATCTCGGAGAGGGAGGCAGATAAGAAGTAAATATCTGACATGGCCAAAAATGATCGGAATACTCTTCTAAGACCCCAAAAAGAATTTTAACATCAAAATAATCCTGAAAACATCGTTAACAATTGATCGTCATCATGCGATGACCATTAGTGGACCGTCAACAGTATGAGGCCACCATTGGACTGACATCATGGACAGATTCTTATAGCCTAGAATAACGTCAGTGGAATTATTTTTTTTTTTAAATTGATCTTATGATTTTAACTTGAAATGTTGAGAAAAATTAGAGTTGTGACATCAGTGGCCTTATTTTATGAAGAATTGATTTTATGATTTTTAGTTGAAATGTTGAAGAAAATTAAAGATGTTTGAAGTTGACTCGTCAAAATAGTGGACCTTGGACCTTAAATTGATTTCATGATTTTGAGTTGAAATATCGTCATCCGTTGAACCGCCAACAGTTGAGCTCGACCCTGAACTAATTTTAAGAGGGCTGCCACTCACATTATTCGAGTTGTTGCGATAACATTACACTTGCAGTTTCCATCTTTTATTATCGATGTATACGTATTTTTTCATTCATTTTTTCGTCCCACAATAAACATCACCTTACTACCACGTACAAAAATCTTTACACATCCGATGTAAAATTGTATGCATTGTGATGTTTGATGGGACCTGAATAAGATGACTGTGCAGCAGAAGAAGAGAAAAAAAACTTTCAGGAGTACTGATAAAATGATGAACTATTTTAATGGAGTGATTAAAGTAACTCAAATAGAAAGGAAAGAGTCGTCGAAACATTTTACTGTATCTTTTGAAAGCGAAAAGTTTACGTAGGCGAATACCTCTAAGCGACGAAATTGCGAACGCGATGTTGCACGAAGTGAAGTTGAAATTGACAGTTAATGCAGCGCGATAGTATTTACTGTTTCTTTTTCGACTTGATTACATTCGGTAAAAGTTTATCGTGAAATTTTATTCCAACTTCTCTACTTATTTAAAATAAACTACAAAATTTTGATTGTCAACATGAAGACTTTGTAGGTACCTCTACCTTCCCCTTTCATTTCATTGTTATTTTTCGCTCTTCGTCGTTGTTTATCCAATAAGGTCTGCCACGATACGATGTTCGATTGATATTGCTACAAGTTTGGATGATTCGTCGTCTCGTCTAACCCCACGTATATCAATGGTATAAAATAAAAATTGAAAAATTATTACATATTGTTGGCGATAATACAATTAGATGAAAGTTTATGTCTCATTTATCAATTATGTTTGAATCGTAGAAAATGAAGAATCACTCGTTCAATCAATTACTGAAAATTAATGAAAAATTTTTCGAATGAGTAGGATGAACTTGAAATTAATAAAAGTTCTTACAAGGGTAAAGGCGTAATCATTACCTACACGTTCGTTACTTTAATTTATTAAAGAATAGTATCGGGTGTTGAGTACAAAAGCAGATATAAGTTAAAAAGCAGTAAGAGAAGATTGAAAGAGAAATATTCACTCATACTATAGATAGTTGGTGGGTAATGGGTTCTTGAATACATACCTACTCAGTTATTGCTAGGGTAGGGAATGGAAAAATATCACATTGTTTGGACCATAAAAGTTCCACAGGAAACCTTTATTACATATAGATGCGGCTGTCCAATGTTAACCTCCCCCCCTTTGAGAAGTGGGATTTTTAGTTACAAAATATGCGGGTTGGTAATGTCAAATAGTATACACAAGTAGAAAAAAAAACAATAACTGTAATTTATAATAACATTGTAACCAATCGACATTTTTGCAAAAAAAATCTCAATTTCGAAGAGAAAAGTCGAACATTATTTGGACACCCGGTATGTATTGCAAAGTTTCATCATTTTTGTACAGTGAACTTTTTTTTCAATTGGTATTAAGGGTAAAAAGGATTCAATGGAGCCAAAAAGTTGAAACCCTTAAAAGGCACATCTAAGAACCCTACTAAAACTACACACCAAATTGCAACTTCCTAACTCGATTTGAAACGGGAGTTATACGAAGAACAAACTCAAAAAATAAGAGAAACTGAACAAAAAAACATTTTTTTGGGGCTGTGAAGGGGTGCAATGGAGCTGAAAAGTCTAGACCCTCAAAAGGTACATCCGAGGTTACTAAATGTACATACCAAATTTCAACGTCCTAGTTTAATTTAGGAGGGAAATAGGGAGGGACAGAGCTTTTTCAAGGTTAAAAAGGAAAACCTTCATATCTCCCCTCCTAATTGACCTATGAGCTTTGTTTTTTGGATACGTTACACAACTTTAGATCCTCTATCGATTGGCTCGAATAAAAACAGTTTTTCTATTTTTTGCTC
Organism: Ferrisia virgata; assembly: GCA_900060175.1. Taxonomy (NCBI): domain Eukaryota; kingdom Metazoa; phylum Arthropoda; class Insecta; order Hemiptera; family Pseudococcidae; genus Ferrisia; species Ferrisia virgata. The sequence continues at coordinate 73,792 of FIZR01023996.1, read as the reverse complement.
CACAGCAACCCCTCCCCCAAATTCAGACATATCTGGACTTTGACCCAAGGTCATCCCTACTCATATATATGTAATCCGCCGTTAACTTGAGCCGATTGATCGAATTGGAGTGATTTTGGTCAGTATAGAGCAGAGTAACTGATTTTAGTGTTCGGAAGGAAAAAACAGACTAAAAAACTACATTTCAGGGGCTATGAGGGGGTGCAATGAGCCTGAAAAGTCGGAACCACCAAAATGCATATGTAGAGCCGCTACTAAATGCACACGCCACATTTCAATTTCCTGAGTTATTTGGTGGGAAGATAGGGGAAGACCGGTCGTTTTTCAAGGTCAAACCCTCATGCCTCTCCTAATTAACCTAGGAGGATGATTTTCGGGGATTTTCTATCGTTTGGTTCAAAATTGAATAATTTTTACATTTTTGGACCTTCAGCAGCCCTTCCCCAAATTTGTGCATAACAGAATTTTGATCTACGGTCAACCCCCACTCATATATATCTAATCTGCTGCTAAACTGAGCTGATTAACCAAATTCGAGCGATTTTAGTCAATGTCGAGCTGAGTAAATGAATTTAGTCTTCGCTAAAAAAAAAAGCACCGCTTTGCGATACTTTTTCAGTCTGATTTTTGTGACGTATTACATTCATGAGAATTGAAACTAATCAGTATTGCGGGTAGAAAGGATTCAATGGGGCTGAAAAGTCAAAACCCTCAAAAGACATCAAGGATCTCTATAAATTAGGCTTATCTAATTTCAACTTCCTAGCTCGATTTAGAAGGGAATCATACGAGGAATAAACTCTAAAAATCAGAAAAATCTACCAAAAAACCACGTATCTACAGCTATTAGGGGGTGAAACGGAGCTGAAAAGTCGAGACCCTCAAAAGACACATCTAGGGTCCCTACTAAATCTACATACGTAATTTTAACTTTGAAGCTCAATTCGGAAGGGAGTTATGTGACGACAAACTCGGAAAATGAGAGAAATGAGAAAAACCGATCAAAAACCCACTTTTTTGGGGCTGCGAGGGAGTGCAATGAAGCTAAAAAATCGGAACTCCCAAAAAGTACAGCTAGTTCTTCAACTAAATGTTCATACCAAATTTCAACTTCTTAGCTCAATTTGGTGGGGGGATGGAGGGGGAACAGCCGTTTTTCAAGGTCAAAAATGAGAAAATCCCTCATATTTCTCCTCCTAATTGACTTAGAAGGTTGATTTTTAGATATGTTATGCAATTTTTTATTATCTATCAACTGGCTTAAAAATGGGCAATTTTTTTCGTTTTTGACTCCTCAACACCCCTCCCCTAAATTAAGGCATAACTGAATTTTAAGTCAAGTTCATCCCCAATTATATTTATCTAATCTTCCGCAAAGCTGAGCCGTTTGATCGAATTGAAGCGATTTTGGTCGGTATCGAGTGAAGTAAATGATTTTAATGTTCGAGAAAAAAAATAAAAATAAATATCTGGTATGACCAAAAATGGTCATAATGGTCTTCTAAGACTCCAAAACGGATTTTGTTGATATCCCCCCCCCCCACCGCCTTTGGTCGATAGACTGTAATAGCCTGGTTTTCATTGGCAATATAGTATAGAAAATCAGGCTAAAAAAATAGTTAAATTGAACTTACGTGAGACGAATGAGTATTCAATTAAAATAATGTATTTATGTACCTATTTGGTATTCAGGTTGAAAGTTAAATAGATAGGTAGGTAGGTAGGTACCTAAGTAAATAAATACCTAGGTAAATAAAATAATATAAAATGATATACCCAGTTAAAAAAAATAGAGTGGGTGGTATGTATCGCACTAATAAATTATTCGCTTTAAAAAATAATCGTAAAATAAATTCCAATTTATAACTTTCATAACTACAGTCATAGTTCATTCGATATTCAGTTGGTAGTTGGTATCAGCCAAAACGGATACTTACATTCAAAATTCCGGATATTACTGGTATTTGCTGCACTTTTATATGCTCGTAAATTCAAGCAATATGAAACGAATAGAATGCAGATAACAAATGCAACGATATAAACATAAATGAAAAGCAGATTTTAAGAATACCATGTATTTCTAGAAAAGAAATGAAATTACACTGAAGATGGGTTTTTATGTTTGACAATAATATTATGTATTCTCGAATATTATTCATTTAATATGTTAATTCGTCGCTTTTCCTATCCATATATATATGCTTATACTTACCTACTTACTTTGCGGTTTCATAAATAATCCTTCATCAAACGTCGCGTCGTCTTGATTGCAAACCTGACAGCCTGCTTTAATTATATCCAGTGGTAAAATTCATCTCAATATTAAACTTTGTCTCAGATTGACAAATTAGACGGTATCCACATCGTTAACTAATTCGATCCAATGTATAGGTATCAATATTACATTAAGTATAAGTTAGTAATATGGTTCTATACCTACATGTACTTAAATATGTATTGGTATATATTTGATAATGAAAATGTAAAGAAAAAGAGCATCGATATCAAAAAGCAAAACACATACACACACACACACACCTAATAGATACTCGCTAAGAAAAAATTTATTTTAAACGTAAAGCAAGAGAGAAAAAAAGTAGGTACTTCTATATTTCCGAAGGTAACTTTGCTGTTACCGAAAATGTTCAATGTTCACTGATGCACAAAATGGAAAACGTACGTTTCCTATAGCTGGGAGATTTATTTTTAATGTTATACGTAAGATCCTTTTTACATGCTTAAATTCTCTGATACTAGGGAAAATAACCGCTTGCATCATTTATACGTGTAAAATTTATTTAAAATATAGACATTTTTACTACCATTCTTAAACATATTTATTTTCGATCGTTGTAATAAAAGGACGCCATAAAATTTTTTTCCAAAATATTGTAAATGCCGCGAATGAGTGACTAGTTTGAAATTCGAATATGGGAGTGTTTCGTAGAGGAAAAAATGCTCTAGGCTATTCCCGCTCACATAATTCAACGTCATGATGTAATAAGTAATGCCTCAGAAGCGGATGGACCCAAATAGGAAATGGTTATTTCTCCCAAGAGCTTCCTTGTTTGAGATCTGAACGAGGATTTTGCTTTGATCCGTTTAACAAATTTAAAAGAAATTATTTCAATTCTTATCAATAAAAATGAATTGGGGTCTTGGTCAAAAAATTTCCTGGGCAGTGAAATTAATGCTCGACCACACCGGATTCCATCAATACCTAGACTGTAGTTCGACTAAATTAGCTTTTAATTTGGACCTGTCGCAAAAAAGTTGTACAAAGTTGTAATGTGCTTCGGATACTACGTAATTGGACCGGAATGAAACGCAGATGCATTTCACAAATTGTACATCATACAATGTACAAAGCACAAATTACAAAAATAGTCCACATTAATGAGGGTTGGTACAAAATCACTTGTGCCATGCCCCAAAATATACTTGCAATTTCACACTTTGAGTGTAATGTACAAATACTCGCACTTTGGGAATCTCAACTACAAGCGTAGATTTTAAATTGGTATTTAAAATTATACCTCTGTGGTGTAAGTCAAGTACTTGATGAAAATGGGATTGTGGTTCCTCTCTTTACTCGAAATCATTTTTTCCAACATGACAATTAATTTTAACTCGTGAGAAGTATTATTACTTGGTAGGAGCATAGAATAGAGATCGAATATAAACGCTAAAATGGGGTTTTTTGTACTCTTAGCTCGTTCCTAATATTTTGCATAATCTTTGCTGTCTTTTCTTTTAGTCGGATTTCATTTTTGTTTTCACTTTAAGAAATAATATTGAGTAGGTATAAAAATTAGGCTAAAATGATGAAACTTCAGTCAATTTTTCTTCAAAGCAACAGTCATGAACATTTACAAAGCTCGAATTTTGAATACTTTCCTCGTATGTATGTGTGTCCTATTCTAAACACTGTGCTAACAACTTGAATTGACACCTGACTTTCCATTAGTTGAACAAGCAAGCATCGTTTTCCTATTAAAGCACAACTTACAAACAGTACTAGAAAGGAAGAAGCTATTTTCGGAATAATGCTGTACAAATGATGGATGAGCTGGGCCTTATTTTTCTCCATTTTGTTGTCTTATCGCGTAATAGAAAGTTAAACTCATTTATTAGATTAAGCGTACAAAACGTTATTGAAGCGAATGCCTAAGACGGGCTATTTTTCATGATGGATGGAGGTAGATATCAATTTTATTTTGATGTATTGCATAGATTCACCAATAAATGGTGGCAATGTGCCTACAATTGTTAATGTATTTTTTTTCAAAATAAACTTTTTTCTTCACTTTATAGCCGTGCAGTTCTTCCGCTGATCGTAAATTGAATAAAAAGAAAAAAACACACGTGTTAGAAAGAAAAAGTTGTTTTATTAAAAAATTAACTCCCATATACGATGAGAAGAAACCTCACACAGAAGGATATAGCCCGCCCCCAGTCTGCTGTAAAGATTGATGAAAAAAAACTTGTAAATTGTGAAATGTTGGCAAAAAAATTTGATACAGAAAAATAGTGGAAAATAATGCCAACTACACAAACTTACCAACATATGAATTCAGGACTCCTAAAAATGAAATTTTAATACTAAGAGTCTAATTTTTTTTAATTTAGCCATCTCTTTGCTTGGTAAGTTGGTAACAGGAGCGTATATTTGTCATTTGATTTATTTTTATTCATTCCCAAATAAACCTCTTTTGCCGGCCAAAATGTAGTTTCCTTGACAAAGGTATTTTTCTGACAATCAAAGAAATTTCCGCGACAAATAAAGCTATATTTTTGGAAAGCAAAGTCGTTTTCTTGGCAAACAAAGTGTTTTTCCAGAGCGAAAAGTAATTTCTCTGACAAACAAAGCAATTTGACGAGAGACACGAACGATTTGCCTGATAAACAAACCTATTTGTTCTGAAGATATTTGATTCGATGTGAAAACAAAGAACATGCCATTTTCCAAAAAAACAAAGCTATTTGACTCGAAAAAAGAGTGATTTGCTCAGCAAACAAACTTATTCTGCAGGACAAAATGAAATTCTTACTCGACAAACAAAGCTACTTCTTCAGCAAAGAAATTAATTTGCCATCTCAAAAGGATTGATTAACCTAACAAACGAACTATTGCGCAAGATAAAATAAAATTTGCTTGTCAAACAAAGATACGTATTTCTCTTGAGAACGAAGTAATTTTTTGGACAACAGATTAATTTCTAGCCGCTTCGATTGTTGGGAAAATAGACCCGCTTGACAGGTCAAAATCCATCACTTTATTTGTTAAGGCAAAAAGTATCATGTCGTTGCCTTGACAAACAGACCTTTTTCCCCTGACAAACAAGGATTGACGTTTGAGTTTGCTGTGACAAACGAGGACATTTCATTTCTCCTGACCAGTAAGGATATTTGCTAAGACAAACAAGAACGTCTGTCCTGAGTCTCCTGACATCAAATGTATTTTGCCTGGACAAACAAAGCTGTTTTACCACAGCAGGCAAGGACTTTTGCTCTGACAAAAACAGTCGTTTGCCATGACAAACAGAGCTGTTGGTCCTGACTTGCCCCTCCAAAGATAATCGTTTGCCTTTACAAACAGAGCGCTTTGCCTCGACAAACAAAAATAGTCTGGCATATGGCGGGGGTAAGAGTGCATCCTCCCACCAGTCCTTTGTAACGTGTTTCTTCTCAACATTTTAAGCTGTGTTACCCGAAATCAAAGTTGACTGAACTTACAAAATGGTGACCATTTTGATTGACAGGTGGTCGAATGAATGTGGTAATAGTTATGGGTCTTTAACTTGACGCTTACCTCACTCCTTTTTGATTTAAAAATTCAAAATTTACGTAATAATCAAAAAAATAAATATTAAAAAAAAAAATGTTTGCTTTTTAAGTGTATCAAAATTCTGCTTAAAAATGGAAAAAATCAATCATTTAAAATTTTTTCAAGGTAATAACGTAAAAATTCGAAATCTTATCATTTTTTATGACAATAAATAAAAGTATTATCTATACATTCTATTTCCTTGTGAATAAGAAATTGGTACATTTTATGGCGAATGTAGGCATGCATTGAAATACAATTTGTGGACATCGGATAGGCTAATAATTACGATTATACATAATTTCACGTAAGATTACTCCGCGAATGCCATTGTCCAACGTGTGTAAGGAGATGACGAAAAGGTCATAAACGATATAAGGAACATTTTTTGTCTTATTAAAGTATTTCGTAAGTCACATAGTTTTAGATTTACACACTTGAATGAGAAACTTCATTTTATTTGTGAATTAGAATGGCCGTCATTTTGAAAGTTCAGTCAACTTTCATTTTTGGTAACATGGCTTAAAATACTCCTTAGGATTTGCCCTTACAGAAAAATCATGTTCCACAGGATTGGCGAGGAGGTAAGCAAAATGTTTTCTCACTTAAAGGCCACGCTCGTGGAAAATTACGTATAATAAGCGTCCATCAAGTAGAAATTGTGAAGATCAAAATTTTATGGGGAACATTTTTGTTCTTATAAATTTTTATCGTAAGTCTCACGGTTTTCGAGTTATAAGCGTAAATATGAAATTTCAGCCCACCTGCCAATCAAAATGGTTGCCATTTTGTAAGTTCAGCCAACTTTGATTTCAGGTAACATAACTTAAAATGTTCCTTAGGATGTCCCCTTTAGGAAAAAACATGTTTCAGAGAATCGGCGGGGGGGAGGTGCACTCTTACCCCCGACATATATCAGACTAAAAAGCTTGCTAACACAAAAAAAGTTTTTTGTAAAAATTTGGAAAGAATTTAAATCAAAATAAAATTTGACCAAAATTAAGATTTATGTAAAAAATCAAAATGAATTTAAATTAAAATGAAATTTCAAGAAATTGAAAAATGTTTACAAAAATACAAAACCGGATTGGAATCGAAATGAGATTTCATCAAAAAGAATTTAAATCAAAATTTTCTATATTTTTAGTGAAAATTCAAAACGAATTAAATCAACAGAAACTTTATTAAAATTTTTGAATATCAAAATCACTAGATATTTTATGAAGTGTATATCCTAATTGGTGTGCAATATCCAGTATTAAAGGTAAGTATACATTTTTTTAAAACGACCCATTTACTTACTTTATAAAAATTATTTTAAGATGCGGCTAAAATTTTTAAAAGCATTAAAATACAGCTAACAGGTACTCGATACAAGCACTGAGCATTGGAAATTTTCCATCGTGTTGAAATGTAAACGTACTTTATCCACTCACCTTTAAACTTGTATCAAACATCAAGTATAATTGTTATCAGTTTCTCTGGGGAACAATTTGAAAACACATTTTTGTTATCTCAATTAAAAGTACAATAGTTTTGTATTGTTACCATAGAAACTTATTTGTTTCATACATACCTATATTTTCTAATGTCACAAGATGAAAATATCTACTTTTCATTTCTTTTTCTTTCTGCCGTTTACCTATCCTTGATCTCCATTAAGGAAATTTAGTTTCGACGGTTCTAAAGCAATATAACAATTAAAAGATATAAATTCAATTTTGTTGCGATTGAATTTTCTCCTACATTTGATGGGCGGAAATGGTCAAATGTAGGAACAAAAAATTGACTTCCTTTAATTTTTTCTTCATCAAAAACAAAAGACTTTCAGGTGATAAGTAGGTAATCCGACATGTACCATTTGACGTATTTCAGAAACGAAACTTAAAAATTTTTTTCTTTACAATCTGAGTCAGTTGGGAAAAGCAAAGGAAATTCTTATGCAACACATTACATTGTAGGTAACTAAATCAATGATTGTAAGAACTGTCTTTTGAACAGTGAAATAATTTGTTCAACGGAAGAAGTCGCAATTCCCTCGTGTTTGTTTACAGCGCTCATGACACATTATCAGAGAGATTTCTCAAGACTGATTTCCACTTTTTAATAAAACATGCTAAGAAAATGTAACGAAATAAAATAAAAAAAATCTTTTTCAAGTTTTTTTCTCCAAACTTATGACAAACTACAAATTTGATAAAATGGAAAAAACTGAAATGTACTTAAAAGTTTGACCGAAGTAATTCGACGGATTTCACCGATTCAAGTTAGACTTGTTGGGTTAGCAATATTTTATCGAACTAACATAAATCAGTTACCGTCATAGCAATAAAATGGTATCATGATAACCCGGTAACTACGACATTTTTTATTTTTTCCTGCCTCAATGCGAACGAGATAAAAAAATGTACATGTTTAATTACGATTTTTAATTATTGAAACGTCAATTTTTACTACTGCTGTAATTTTTATACGACGTGCCCATAAAATATGTATGTAGGTAGCTGACTGTAGGTACTAGGTACCTATCTATTACTAATAAGTTTTTTTCTCGAAGTTTCAATTTTTTAAGCGAATTTTGATTACAATTTCAGTTTTATTTTGTAAACGAAAAAAAAAAAGAAGAAGAATATTCAACAAATCAACAGAGAATCAAAACTTGAGCAACATTTCCACATTCGAGTTTCATTTATTTCAACTCGAATAATCACTTCAATATTATCACTGCCCTTTTCAGCTGACTTTAGAAGCTGGGTTCACGGGGTCGATCAACAAAGTAAAGCGATATTCAGGCTCAGCGACCTCAAATCAGTAATAATCGATGAGTCAATTCATTTTTCCAATTTATTTGAATTTTTACCATGTTGGAAGGGAGGAGAAGGAGTTGGCTAGGTCAGATCAAGAAAGTAAACCTATATGTGAACTCAGTGTACTTAAATTAGTTAAAATCGATATGCTACTTGATTTTTTTCCATTTTTTAGAATTTTCACCAAAATTGTGAACTCCTCTGCTCCTCAGGGGTGTTCAGATCCCATTTTGAGAATTAGTTGGTTAAAACGAACATAAAATGGTTTTTTGTTGGTAATTTTTTTAGATTTTTAAATGGTAGCTTTCAACATTTATATTCTTCATGAAAAGTTAAGTTTTCTTCTCAAAAGTTCAACTTTAGGCTTTTAAAATTTTGACCATTGATCCCGCAGCTCCTTTAAATTACCCATACAACTTCGCAAATAGATTTATTCGAAGTCTAATCAATCTCGAAATATGATTTTTGTAAAGTTGAACTGTTTGACAGAAAATCACGATTGCTCTGAAATGACAAGAGCCACTCCCTATTCCCCTAAAGGGTTTGCACCGACATGACGATGATTCCTTCACTAGACTGCTACGAGGAACTTACAAAAAAATTTTGAACGAAATCGGAAGATCCGAGTTACTTTTTGGGTCGTTTTTATATGAAATGAGCCAGTAGTAAGTACAACATTGTTGTGATGCGGTTTGACTCTGCGCAAATAAGCAGGAAGTTCAATGGTTTAACTCCCTCCCATGACTGAAAAAAATTAGACTAACACGGCCAAAAATTTGTGTAAATTACTCAATTTCCAAAAGCACAGTTTTTAATGACTGAAAATATTGTTTTTTCAAAAATTTTCACTACATTTAAATTAAATTTCAGTGTTTGCAACCATCGAAAATTTGAACTTGGCTCTAAGGTAGTCTTATCAAAATGGTGGCACGATCACAAAGGAAATTTAAGCCTTCCCCCCGGAACACATCTACGCATGGGCTTTTTCATATCAACTTTTTGAACTGCGCGTAAAAAATAAACAAACTATGGACGATGAAAGAGGGAAAAGGGTCTCAAGCTGCTATTAGCCCTTGGTAGGTACCTTATATTTTTAATGTGGGGTAGATAATACACGTATCTAAAGTTTGGCACCATCAATAAAAATGATCTGGTAACACCTACGCAAACATAACCAGTGGAAGAAGAGGAATTCCCATCATGTTCTTGAATTTTTCTAAAAGATTCATCAAAATGCAATTGAAGATGTAGCTATTTACGATGCAAAATTTTATTTTCATCAATCTTGTTCCTAAAATTTCTTTCTAGGACGCACAGTTTTCGAGTGTATCCAAAAAATATGATTTTCAGCATTCAAAGAATCATGGTTTGATCCAAAAATAAACTATATATTATTATTAGTGAGATTCAGCATCTCGAATTTGGCAAGTCCACCACCGCTAGGAGCGCTAATGTCTATGTTATTGATAAGATGATTATAGGACACTGGACCATTATGGTCATTGCTTTCTTATAGCATTTAATTAAAAAGTGATTATTAATTCGACTTTTAATGGTGATTTTAATTAATTTTTTTTTTTTAATGAGGACTGCCGATTGTACAGATAGGCATTCCATTCATCTGCACTTATTTTGAAATCAAATTACTTTATTTCATTAGGTACATTATACACGTTCAATAAATAATCAATAGGTATCTACATTTGCAAAAAATGAAATAAATAATTTATAGCACTTTAATTACTCATAAGGGTAAAGTTACAATGCCATACTCCAATTCAAATTGAAATTTTGAAACAGAACTTACTAAATAAATCCAAAGTATATCATAAAAATGCATATTTCTAAACTTCTCCAACCCACTTGTAAATATTTCAATATCGAATATCACTTGAAATAGGATCAGACAGATTCACTAAAGCGCATATGACATGAACTACCTCATCAATGCTATCCAAATATGATAAGTGTAAATCATGTCTCATGATCTCAAAAATTTTTGTTCGTTGCATAATGCGTTCTACATGCACTCTTGCTCTTGCAATTAAATTACTTCTCACGCATTCCTCCGCACTCAACTTTCCTTTACTTCCCACAAACGGAGGTTGTATTAGTTCAACTCCAGCCAAAATGCATTCATCTTTTATTAAAAACCCTTCATCTACCGTTATGGTGTCTCCTGGCTCGCACTTTTGAATAACTTTATCATAATTAAAGATGCAGAGCATTGCCCATGAGATTTGCTACGGTTCTTTGTTGGAGTTTTCTCAATTAATGCTATACATCCGATGTGATCTTCCATCTCTTCGCTTTCAGGCATGGTTAATCCAAGCAAACATAGTAAAAACTCTTTCCTATTCAAATACAAATAACGCTTTTTTCAAAAATAATTAAAAATACACTTATTTTACCATTGCAATCATATGAATACTATTAACAAGACTCTTATAATCATCCACTTGCAGTAATGGCCTACAGAGTGCGTATCTTGGTGGCGGACTTGCCAATACTAGTCTCAAGAGTTGGTTATCCAAAAATTGAACAAATCGAAGAACTTCATTTTTTTCCAAAGAATTACGTTTACAGTTCCTCCAAATTCAATTCGCTAATCTTTTTTTCAAAGTCTTCTGCAAAAATAGGTTAAAGTGTATTATTAAAGCTAGCAATATGAAAATTAGATATAATATTATTTCGCAATAAGTTAGGCGATAAATAAAAAACAAAGATACTTATGTTTACTTACATATCTTTGAGAAGATATTTATATTCAATAAGTTAGACTTAAATCGTCAACGAGTAGCGCTCGCTTATCTATAATTACATATAAGAACAATCATTAAGTTATGATTTAATTTTCATATACGTTATAATGATAAGTCGCGAACAGTGAAATAAAGCCATAATATATTTTAAAAGTTTACATCGCATCGTCTGCAAACTTTACGTAAGCCGGTAATTGCGGTTTATTAAGAAAAAGCCACGATTCTCAATATAATCGAATGCGTTAAAGAAGAATTGCATGTATTTTTGAATACTAGAGCAGTTCTTGCGAATTTCTACATCGAAAATAATGTCATCTGCACGTGAACACCGCTAAAATATTGCTGAAATTTTAAGTTTACATGCTTAATGGTGCGTTCTACCAGGCAAGTCACTTAATTGAACTGCTTTCTTCCTTCGCTCACCCTTGTTGAATACACCACACCGCGTTCTTTTAAGCTTTATATTTGAAAGTATTACGCGCGAATCGAACGGTTTGATTACACCTTATAAAATACGTGCTTTAACTAAAAACAGAAAACGCTGAAATTAAAAATTTAAGGGCGAACATGTGTGCGCGATAATTTAAAAATTTTTCACATTATACGTTATTTCTTCAGTGAGCTGAGTATTGACAGATGAAATGTTTCTACGCCCGATATAAATTTTTTAATTGGCTCCTTTTCGGAATGTTCATACTGTTTCAGCTGGATTATTATTATTTTTTTTTTTTTTGGCAGATTGCTGGTATTTGCACGCATTTTAAATTTATTCAACAGGTTCACTTCTACATGTTATTGGGTTGATAATTGCTGTAGGCTTTCATTTTGCAAAAAAAAAGTTGGTAAAGATTATGGATTTTAGTTGGAAAATTTTTCATTTTCATTCGCTTCACCTCAAGATGTTGGCTTCGTTACGTCCCTAAATGAATCATCGAAAACTGTTACATGACCTTTGGCATGCACAAAAACCATCCTTGAAAGGGTCGGATGAAGAAATCTGACCTCATGCTCGTGTTCAGAATGTCATCGATGTTATCATCTTTGGTTCATCCCAAAACTGGAAGAGTACGGGAGATTATCTTTTCTCATTGCTTCGCTATCGGTATGAGCAAGGTATAATTTGATAGGATCTTAGACCTAGGCTGAAAGAAAATTCAATCAATTGACTTCAAAAATACTACTTACTTAATTGATTTATATAGGATGAGAATAATCTACTTAAATACGTAACATATTAAATTATAGGTATGTACAATACAGGTAACTCTCTAGCAGTTAAAAGGGAATAAAAAGAGTTTATACTTAGTACATATTTATGCAACGTAAATGGTTCAAATAAAGTTGAAATTGAAAAGGAACAATAAATAGCTAACGCGGGTAAAAGCGTAAAGGACACATCCGGCTTCTGTCGGTGTAACTAAAATTATTTTAAAATACCAAAGAAAAAAAAACGCGAGGAGTTGAATGTTTATGAATATCGGAAATTAAGGTTGTTCCTTTTCTAGTTAAGTATATATTTTTCGAAGTCGTTAGTGAAAATTATTTAATTTTCTTTAATGTACGAGTGTTGTGTGTATTTTTTTTGCCATTGAACCCTTGTTAGGGGTGCATTTCGATAGATAAACACAATGCGAAAATTTAAGTCTAATGGTAATTTGAACTCTTTTTGCTCGCTATGAATAGTAAACTTGATTAACCCATGTGACATGTGGTATAATTTAGTTGCCCCGACGCGACATGACGTAAATATCTGTTTCAACGGTTTCTAAAAAGTTCTAAATTAAAAAACACTAATTAGATAAATAAGAGATTAGCATAGAATTGACGTTTTGTAATTAAATTAAAAAAATTCGTCTCCGCTGGCTATGTAAAATGTTGAGGAAAAAAGTATCAAAACGTTTCCCCATAAGTATAAGCTAACATTTTCTTGTCGTAACAGGAACAAAAGTGCTGTACTTTTAAAATTTATGATTAATAAATGAGCAATTCGTGAAACAATTTTGTAGCATTTCTCGCATAATTAGACTGACTATGTCCCCAGTATCTAATAAAAAAAAACTAATATAAAAAGAAAAAAAAAAACAGTGAAAATGATATAACAATTTTAGCAATTATGTGCGAATTAGACATTAGAAAATAGGTTTAATGATGAAGAAAATAGCTCATCGCAATTAATATTACAATTATGTTCTTAAAATTGTACTGTTTGTACTTTTTAATAAGCGCGTTAGGCGTAATTCGCGGAAAGTATTGCCTATGATTTTATCCTACAGGATTATTTTGCCGATTACGAATAAACAATTTGTTTTGAAATTAGTACGAAATTTACAAATTCTTAAACGCATATTTACCTAAGTTTGAAATTATCTGTCAGTGGTGTAACATTTTTTTTTTGTTCACATCTCTGCATCTTAAAGCGAGAACATTGAGCGCACATAAGATGACATAAGGCCTCGCACATGCCGAAGCCATTCTTGAAGCCAAAATGTTGATTACCAGCCTTCAATTAGCATTTTTAATAAATGGGATAAAGATGGAGTTAAATTCGGCGAAGTATTTGTCTGAAATATTCGGTACGCAAGCAATACTATGTTAATATTTGATAGTGTGAATGGATTTCACAGCACATTGTCATGAGTCAACTCGGTCAGCTATGAGTATGGTTTGGAGATGAATGTTTTTAAGACAAAATGGATGATCATTCACAAGAAAAATAAGGATGCGACAGAAGTTGCAAACCATGGAATGTATGTTAGAAATACTGCAATTGAATGGGTACAATAATACTTATATTTTGGTACCTGGTTTCTTGAAGAGACTGACCAAAAAATATAAATTATAACGCGAATTGCTAAAGCCAAAGTAACTTTAATGCGAATGAGAAATCCAATTTCTCGGCATGATTTGTCATTGGATCTCCAGATGAGAATAGTCAGACGCTATGTATTCTTTATACTCCTATATGGGATGGAGCGCTGATGTTTGTTTACCAAAGAATGATTAAGATCTCATGTTGTGACCAAGTCACTAACATAGATGTGTTGCATAGAATGAATAAAACAAAAGAATTATTATTCACAATTCGGAAAATTAAGCTGGAATATTTTAGACATACATAATGGAATAACAAACACAACCTTTTTCAGATAATTTTGACCAAGAAAGTCGTAGGAGGATGAAGCACCAACAGGAGAAAATGATTGTGGTAAGTGAAGATTAGAAGGTGGTTCAAAGTCTCTCCTACTAAATTGTTCTGAAGTGAGTTAAAAAATTTTTCATAGCTTTTAAGATTAGGGTGAGGGAAATAGATATTTTGATGTATTTCCCAGATCTAAATACTGAATTTTATAGTTTTTTCATTGTGAGAAAAATTTCTGAAGAGGAGGAGATTGTCCACAACACCCTCACTTCCTCCAATTTTACACCATTGGTATCTATGTCTAAATACCAGTTGTAGTGCTGTAGAAAAAAACTTGCATTTACTGTTAAAGCTAACAAATAGAACCTTTTCCAACAAATGAAAAATTCTCAATGCAGTTGAAATACAAGTCATTCTGAATCTACGATTGTTTGACCAATACGTAGATCGCAGGGTAATAGTCGCAGTGGTGTATCCATGAATAGTTAAAGAGAGAGGAGAGTTCATACCTGAAGTATAAACTTATTAACATCAGCACATTCTCCAGTCAACTGTCAACACTGGACCTTCAAAATCCGAATCGTTCAGATTTTGATGACCTAGATTTTTGTGGTCTGAATGTTGATCATTTCAACATTGATGGTCAACTTTTCTGGACTTTTAACATCTGGATTGTCGACAGTCAGATTATGTTTGACAAAAAAGTTGAATGCTCTGAAAAAAATGCTAAGCAATTTTCAAAATTCCCAATGTTAAAAAAAAAATTATGAATTTTTTTCAAAGGTATGTCACTTTAAGTGAAATTTAGACTTCTGCTGGAACTGTGGAAGTGATGATTTAAAGAATTTTGAAAATTTGCTTGAAATTTTTTTCTTAACATTCGTGTCAATACTCAAAATGTCGATAATCTAGATATCGAAGGTCAACTGTTGACAGTCTGGATCTTGATGGTTCACTGTTGATGGCCATTCTTTAACAATACACGGTTGACTATCAATTATTGATGGATCTGGATAATCAAAAGTTGACAATCTATATTCAGATGGTGTGGATATTGATGGTAAACTTTTGTTGGTCAACTCTTAACAGTCTACTGTTGACCATCAACTGGTGATGATCAAGTGTCAACGGATCTAAATGTTAAAAAACATCAAAGATGAAATTTGGACTTATGTATGCTGGAGTAAAGAGAGATAGAGTGCTCACAGACTTAGGATTATATCACATGTGTTCATTAGATGATAATTACGTAGTTGGATTATGAGACAAAATGATTTTACTATGAAAAAAATGAAAATAAAAATGAAAACGAAGTAGGAAGAAGATTAATGGTTGATTGTATGATTTTAAATTAGAATGCTGAGCAAAACTGAAAAAAATAAGCCTTAACTTTGTAGTTCAAATTTCAAGTAATGTTTAACTCTATAATTTTAAGATAAAATGTTCGAACTTATGCAGTTATGCAATTCCAAACTATGGAAAAGGGATCACACTTGAATGCCATTGAGAAAAAAATGTCTAAGCAATAGAAGGAAAAAGACTCAATTTCGTTGAAAAAAATGGAAGAAAATTTTTTAGGTGACTAGCAGATAAAAAACAGAGAAAAAAATTGTACAAACTACGTTTAAAATATGAAAACTTACATTTTTTCGATGCAATGTAACGATTTGCAAATTGCAGATACAATTCTTGATACTCTTAAAGCGAGGAGATGAGGTAAAATCACATAGATAGGTACGTAGATATAGAATGTATTGCATAATAATTTGTGGAATGGAGTTTTTCTGCCTTGAATTGTCTAATCTACTTATTACCCGCACTAAACAACTCTTAACAGGAATAATCATCCAGGGATTTTTCTTTCACGTAATTTTATTAACAATATACAATGATCGAGTTTCTTTTTCTTAGGCAACTCGTGATTAATTTTATTTCTAATGGAGACACCATTCCTCTTTTTTCCATTTCGATTCAAAAGTAAAATTAGATGCCTATAAAAAAAAGTTTCGGATAAATTTTTAAATTTTATTCAAAATTTTATTGCTGATTAAATTAGTCTAAAATTTGTCAAAGAACTTAAACGCAAATTAGATTAATTTTAATAAACGTAAAAATATTTTTTTTTTGCAAACCATGACAACACTGTTAAGAGGTAATCCTGCGACTTATTATGTCTTTTTTCTCTTTACTTTTGCTTTTGCTTTTAACCCTAAAATTTTCTACCGGTATCAACGGAGATAAATTTTTTGTTCAATGTTTTTTCAGATTTAGCTTTTGTTTCAACTTTTCATTTTGCGATTTCATTCTCTTATTTTCCCGCGTTTTTTCATTTACATTTTTAAAAATTATTTAATACTCATTATTATCTATGTAGGATTTTTCGTTTTAAAGAAATTAGGTTAATTACTTATCCTTTTACTATGATCTTTCGTACAGATATTTCAGGATTTAATTATTTTATCGCAGAAATTACGCAGCTATTAGCGTTTACGTAGTTGCTAATTTTTCGAAAATAATTATATTATTATGATTTTTTGTATGTGGACACTGGACAAGCAGTTGATTTTATTGAAAAGAAATTGTAGTCTTGGGATAATCCAAAAAGTAAGTAAAGGCAGAAAAGCGACTGTTTTTTTTGCAGAATACGCTAATTCCGGAATTCAACCTTTGCAAAGTAGATATGTGTGCTTTTGAAAGCTTAGGCGTACATTTCTTAAATTTACAAAAAAATAACAAAAAAACAAGCTCAAAATAGCTGGCTGATGAGCATAGATGGAATGAATATTTCATAACTTTTAAGGTAGAAGCTAGATACCTTTATCGTCAACACTGCTTCCCTGCCTAACTAGCCTACCACAGGCCGCAAAAGTCAGTTTCGCAATCGTTTGACCAGTTCGTAAATCCAAGGCTAGGAAAAGAAAACAATTTAGCTGAAGAAGGCAATTCCTAATCATTCTAGAGTATTTTAAAAATAAGGGGAAAAATTTTTAGCTGAGGCTTCAGAACGTATGGAAAAACAATCTTCACAAATTTTCAAAAATTCGCCAAAAATGAACTTCAGCTGCTGTAAATTTGGTTCCGGAAGGTTTTTCAATATGCGCTTTCTATCTAGCTTGATTTTGTTTAAATCGAATGCTTGCAGTTTAAGAGGTTCCCTTGTAAGTACGTATTTATGATTAAAAGGAAAAACTCCAGTTGTTTTAATTGTATAACACCGAGAGATAATTTTAAAATCATGAGCTCATCAGTTCCATTGTAAATGTAATGAAGTAAACTTCCAAAAAGTAAGTAGATGTAATAGGTATATGAATTGAATACCTTGATTTTAATTGGTTTGTACCTAAACCTACATAGGTTTTTAAATTTTGAATAGTTTGTCAACTTATTCCTAAAAATTGTAAATTGAATTAAAATAGCATTATTTACATTCTGTTTGAAATCTGTAGAATTTTTAAAAATAAATTTTCATCACTGTAACGCAACCTATCTCTTGAAAACAACTAAATTGAAGTCTAATTTTTACAAAAGAATTTATAATGGGTACGATATTTTGAATAAGTTTCTGTTTTAAAATGCGCAAAAAAATCACAACCAAAGAATATTCCAAATAAGTATACGTTCAACAAATTCCTTTCGTGAAGCCCTGAGAGATATTTTTTATAAAAAAAAAAATCGTTATTTGGTAAGAAGTTGGAAGATTAGTTCACTAACCATTACGTTTCATATATTACATATTTGGTACTGATAAGTACATACTCGTAGGCTAAATTTCTCTTAAATTAATTCGAGGTCAATAACTTTTCTAATTTATTTCTTTGCAAATATTTATGAAAATATCTAGGTAGGGTATTTATCGATCAGCTTCCCAGTAAAATATTCCACGTGAATACGTGCGAATATTTAGATTACTTCCAAACAATATTCTCTATCCACGAAATGAAAAATGAAACCTTGGTGTATACAGCGGGTGTATTTGGGGTAGCACATCCTTCCCCTAATGATGTGATGCCAATTTGTAGAAGAACTTTGGAGCATCCTCCTTCCATTTCTACTTGCAGAGGTCCTCCCGAATCACCCTAAAAACGAAATACCATTATTTATTTATATGTATCATTCATTTAGTAAACATCCACAAACTGGACTATAGACAAAGCTTCGTGGACATGAATTGTTTTAAAACTACACACTTGACATGTATCTTTTCCTCCTGGTGGGTATCCAGCGCAGATCATAGTGCTGGTGTTAAATCCATTTCTTAGTCGGCTGTTTCCATAAATACCTTGGCATTTCTGATTGTCTTCAAGATTCAAATCCACTGTTTTTAATATAGGACTTCTTTCTTCACCTTTAAAATTCATCATCACTTGAAAAGTATATTATAGTTAATGAAATACTTGGACGAAACTTGATGGTTTGGTTGAGAGGAGGGTTGGTGAGCTAACCCATCATCTTAAAGTAAAAAATTGAAAAAATGTGTATACTCGAGTACATTAATATTATTTTTCTTATGGAGAGTGATTGGTCGGAAGCTTAATTTTTATTACCAATTGAAATAAGCAACAAATATTAATATCCGAGCGAAAGAAGGGCGAAATTTTGAAAAGAACTAATATGGTTTTAAATGAAAAAAGTCGGATTTCTCCAAGTTTCAGCATCAAATTTAAGGATTTCATAAAAAGAAATTCACCTATCAAGGTTTACAGCAGACTCATTTTTTAATTTTAGTAAAATTTCGTTATTTCCATCAATTTTCAAGGTATTTTAAACATTTTTTCCAGATTTAAGCAAAGTTGAAAAGATTTCTTGTCATTTACATGAAATTCAGCGTAAAACTTTCTGAAAGGAGGTTAATTCAACATCTAGGGTTCTTTATAGCCAACCCCACAAACCTAAGGTAGGTAAATAAGATCACTAACCGTATCCTGTAGACCCCCATCCTGTGGCAGTAACCTTATTGAAATTCAAATCTTGTCCCGTATTTAAACATATTGGCTTCATATAAGAATTGAACTCAACTGTAGCGTTGAGTTTAAAAAGTGCAATGTCATTGTATACGCTTTGATATTTATATTTAGGATGCAAAATTATTTCGACAATTGAATAATCTCTAGTATCTGCATCATCTTTTTTTGTACTTAGATCCAGCTCTCCTAATCTAACCCACCGAGCCGGTGATCTGTAAACAATTTCACATATGAGTACTTAATCTCGTTAGATTTTTGATAATTATTCTTTCGGAAAAAGACAGAACAATTTCAAGTTACTTACTTTGATGTATTTGAGCAATGAGCTGCACTCAGAACATATCGTTCACTAATCAAGGATCCCCCACATAGCCATTCAACATTTGAATCATTTCCAAATCCAATTAGCGCCTGATATTAAAAGTTATCAATACGTGCTGAGGAAAAAATACGTACCTATGTATATGGATTTCAATTTTTCATTACTTACCATATGTGAGTTTTCTTTCGGATGAGAATTTCTTCCTCCTGCTATCTTCATTGCTGGTTTTTCCAGTATATGAGTAACGGTCATTTCATTTTTTTCTTTCAAATTTGTTGGATTCATCTCGGAAAAGCCATTACAAGCTTCCGCAACATATGTTTGGCATTCTAAAAATGAAGCGAACAAGATATTAAGATACATTTCATATTTACTTCCCAATGGATATGCACTATAGAGTGTGGGTACATTAAAGACTATGATTACTTTTTACAGCCTTTGGTACAATATTCTTTTGATTTCTGAACGTATTACCACGACCATTTTTTTCATGGTGAGGTCTATCTACACCTACCACTACACCTGAGTTTGCACCTAAAGCAGTTAAAAAATGTTATTTATAGTTTTCGAAAAATTTTGAAAATTTTTTTACAGAAATGAATAAAATTGAATAATTAAGTAATAACTTTCAAATACTTACCAGAAGCACTTTTCTCAAAAGTGAAATTAATTAAAATTGAGCACCAAATAAAAAACAAAAATACAAAACGCATATTTCAAATTTAGGTAATGGTACGTTTTTAAACAATGTTATCATTGGCGAAAGTGCCAACAAACTCCGATAAATCCATATACATATCGACTAATACTTACTTACATGCACTTTTATAATCAACAAAAATTTTATCTCTATTCGTTTTTAAAAAGAAAATCACCAGTTTAATGCGAAATAGTATTTTAATACCTTCTTGTAACTGTATTTCGTCAGATAGAATTGATCAGTGACGTATCCAAGTTAAGTTTCTTCTTACAGTGATACAAATTCTGACTTCTGTTTATTCGAATCATAAATAAAACAACGTATAAAATTGGCAAAATGATGTTTATCGGGAAAATCCGCATAATGGTCAATTCCACAGAACAGTAGTTTCTTTTCATTTAGCTCTTAAAAATTACCCACACACGAACAATATGGTAGTATTCAAAATACATCTAAATAGGCACCATTCATTAAAAATAAAGTATCACAATTTTAAGATTTAACACTATCTCACTATGTTGCGAGAAGTTTTTCACTATTGAACAAAACTTTTCAATGGTGATTTGGGTTATGAAACCAAAACTATTTCGGTTCCGGTTTCACTTTCAGTCTTTTAGTTTCTTGATCTTGATTCTGGTTCTGGTTCCAGTTTTTATGGTTTTAGTCCTGGTTCTGGTTCCGGTTTTTATCGTTTTAGTCCTGGTTCTGGTTCCAATTCTGATTCAATGTCACAAAAACATCAATAATACTATATTATAAGTAAGGTCAATGCGCTTAATTGAGGACACTTTTTGCAAAACTGAAAGTACACTAGTTTTAATGCAAATAGGTTTTATAAAAAGAAGAATTGGAATGGAAACATGAAAAATATTTGTAATATTTGGTCTAATTCTATCTACTTTCATATCTCCCTAGCAGAACTGAAGAACCAAAACGTTTTGGTTCCAGTTCCGGTTCCATATTTAGTCTCTCAGTTCTGGTTCAGTTTCAGTTCCAATTTTTTTGGTTCTGGTTCTGGTTTTGGTTTAGGTTCACTGTCTTGCTGATAATGAAATACTTTTTATATTCTTGAAAGAAGTGAACCATAAAAATGTACATGAAGTTCTACGCTTACTTTATTATATTATTTACTAATCGAAGTATTGAATTACTTGGTTGTCTTGTATCTGGAAGGTAGTAGTATGTCTCCGTGGTAAATGTACATCTCCAGCAGTATTTACTAATTGTAAATTGTAAAAATAAACAGAATACTCAGTGCTAGTAATCAGTGTGGTTTCCTAGCTCAGTTTTGCCAATGGTAATTCACTACTACTACCAGACAGTGTGATTATTGAGTAATAAAGTAACGTTTCCAGTAACACTAATGACCCAGTAATTTTTCACTGCAATAGTAGTAAATTACTACCGACAATTCTCACTAAGAAACCACACTGATTTATCAATAGTATGCTAGTGAAGTTTTTCTACGTGAGATATCATAGAACAATACTTGAAACTTGAAATTGTGCTTGAGTATCAAAATCCACAAAGTGGAGAATGAATTGAGCAAAACACAGATTATGCATTTTTTTCAAAATTGTCCAAATTTCAACTTTATATGAAGCTAGGATGAATCATTAATGAAAGATTTCTAGATTATGAAGTTTTTGTAACAAAAATTCTTTATAAAAAAAAAAAAAAAAAAAACAGTTCATTTCTTTTGCTTACCAGTTTGCAAATGCACATTTTTTAAAGTTAAGCATAAGTATTTTTCTCTGATACGGCCTTAAAACACCACTTTATACGGAGAATCATTGTGATTGGCAACACTGAAAAAATGTTTCACAAAAACATGGCGATTTTTTGCGATGGTTAAACGAGACAATGTTTACAAAATGACCCACAAACTGTGTCCCTTTCGATGTACATTTTTCTGGGAGAGTAATTTTTCAATGTTTAACGATTATTTAGGATAAAATAAAAAATAACATTTTTGAACGTTCCTGAATAATGATCGAGGGGGGTGATAATATTGAAATAGCCTATTGTGCTTTGGTAGTACTTAATCTAAAATTTATGCCCTCCATCCATTTCATGAAGATTTTTCTCATAATAAATGTTCTGTTCGTAATTTTCCAGAAAATTGTGAAAAAAAATCCTTGAAAAGGGAGGTGAAAATGAGAACTGTATCAGAAATTATTATTATTGTGTTAAAATATGAATAATAAATCCATTTTTTTTAATTTCAAATAAATTTTGTTTTGATTATCTAATTAAAAATTTTTGAACTCGGCGTTAGTAAATTCAAGCTGAAAAACGTAAATTGGAAAGCAGAATTGAGTTCATTTCGTAAATGTTATAATCTCTTCCTTTTGCGGATCTTCAAAAAAGCAAAATTTGATTTACCCTAGTAAGTGAGTAAGTATTTAAAGAAATTTAAAAAAAGTAAGTGTTGAAAGCATGATTTCGTCAGGGTATATTTCATTTGGTAATTTTTTGAAAAAATGTTTGATGTATTGCTGTAAACTAATTCCTCTGTCCAATAGTCCAGCAACTATATCCAACTTGTACGTAGGTATGTTAGGATAGTTGGCGAATTTCATAAAAGGAAAAAAATATTTGTCTTTTTTCATATTTATTTCAAAGCTGGGAAACTTCTTCATGAAAATAATATTATGCGAAACGAATTTGTTATTTTAAGAAAGAAAAAGTAACGTAGATGGGCGAAACTAAAAATGAAATGTCACCATATAATGAAGTAGGTAAGGTGACAGGTAAGTACGAGAGAAAAAAGGAAAAGCATTAAATTAGGCTACCAGCAACTATACGATCTATACATATATATATATAGCGTACATAGCGTACAACACCCCAGAATGAAATGTCGCCAGGGTGCGTTAAATCTTTTGAATGCTTTATTACTTCATGGTCTAGAATGAAAGCTATGTTCGCCAACATTCAAGGTGTACTAGCGGTTTTTCTACCCGCTATGACGTCATTTCTCTTCGTTCGTTTTGATTTTAACCGCGAGATTTTAACAATACTATCCCCTGGGTAGCTTCTTTCTCTGTTCTCCATATTGCACACGAGACAAACATTTCTACGCCAAGTGGATCGTGTTTACCTAGCTATTTTGAAATTTAAATTTACTCGTATGTTTCTTTTGCCTCACTAGCCGAAGGAAGAACTGTTAAACGAGTAGGTACCTAGCTAAATTTTATAAGTCCCCTTATACGATGCGATGGGATTTTGAAAAGCTAGAAACTAGAAACATCAGGTTTTTTTTTTTTTTGTTTCCAACGCAGATAACATGATAACGATTCTAATGATTAAAACTCGTTCGACGAATCGGTTATCGCCTATCGGGTTTGTATTTAAAGGATACCAGTAAAGAAATATTTCACCTAGCTAACGTTTTTCTCTTTATACTTTTGTTTGAGTTGAAAGTTGCGCTTCATAGGTACCTGTTACTGTGTTAGTATTCTAGTCTCGACTTACTCTTTTCTAGCAAAAGAAAGGAACTTTTTTTCCCGTACTTTTTCTCGACGTAATTTCTTCATTCTTTTATTGCTTTTCTTTTTCCCTTTGGTGTGCATATCGCCACAAACTTTTTCTTTTGCTCATTTCGAATCTTACTAAATGAAAAATACTATTCCCATAGCTACGTGTAGGTATAGTAAGTACTATATGCAGCATTTTACTGCCTTCAACAACATGCAATTTCTTTTTGTTACTAAAATTTCGTATTGTATACTTCTACTTTAGTATATAAATGGCACTAATTAAATACTATTTTTTTTAACGCGTTAGAAAAGGAATACAAAAAAATCAATGTTTAAATATTTATACAAGTAGAAAATGAAATGAATGAAAAATGTACAACTGGATTTTTTTAATGCTAGGTTTCTATGAGATTGTATAAACAAGTGATTTTTCAAAGTTAAAAAGGTTGCAGCAAGTCACTTTTTTCCTTCTTCCTCATTGTTCTAAAACATTAACTTTTGGAAATGCTAAGCAGCTTTTGATTCTCAATGGGTTGTTTTCAAGGACCTGAACCAAAGAGCTGCAGCCCCCGTTGAGTTCCAATTTTGGTATTTTGGATAAAGAACATTTCAAATGATTTTCAACTGTGAACCTTGTTTATAGGGTTAAAAATGTACCATTTTTATTGTTGAAAAATAAAAAAAAATTCCTTATCAGCATTGCGGATAGGAAGGGTTCAGCGGGGGTTAAAAGTCAAAGCCTCCAAAAGGCACATCAAGGGTCGCTACAGACGTTCGACATACCTAATTTCAACTTCTTAACCGAATTTGGAGGAGCGTTATGCGAGGGACAAACTCAAAATGTAACAAAAACTGATAAAAAAAAAACTCATATTTGAGGCTGTGAGGAGGTGAAATGGGGCTGATAAGTTGAAATCTCCAAAACGCACATCTAGGACACCCATTCAATGTGCATAACTAATTTCAAGTTTCTAGCTCAATTTGAAGGGAAGTTATGTGAGAAACAAACTCAAAAAATGAGAAAACCCTAAAAGGCACATCTAGGGCACCGACTCAATGTACGTACCAAATTTCAACTTCTTAGATTAATTTGATGAGGAGATAGGAGAGGAACGGCCCTTTTTTGAGGTCAGGAAGGGGGAAATCCTTTTTAATCTCCCTTCCTAATTGACTTGGGAGGTTGATTTTTGCATATGTTATAGAACTTTTGATTCTCTATCAATTGGCTTTCCCCTGGTAGTCAGCTCCTCAGGTGCACCACTACATGTGCCTATTAAATAAATGAAAAATTATGTAGGAGGATAAAAGAGGGGTGAAACAAAGTAGGTACCCTCTAAGCTACTACCAGCCCCAGTCCTCATATTATTCTTAATCCGAGCCTGAGGCCTATCTAAGATTTCTACAAAGGAAGTATAAAAGTGTTTAATAGACCGTCCTCGTGTTTCTTGAAGGAAGAGCTGAGCTAGTCATTTTTGAGATTATACTATACAAAACCGAGCGAAAGGACCAATATTTTTACTTTCCTCGTAGTCAGATAATTTTTGAAAAAAGTATTCTGAGGGATGCTGCCGCTTTCTTTAGCAATTTGTAAATCCACTGACTAGTCCAGAAATAGGTTTTCTTTGAGAAGGAATGTTTTTGAAAGGCTTTTTGAATCCGATCACAATACAAGAACATTTCAGTATATAATTTTAACCATCATTAAGACAATATTACGCCGAGCATAAAAATGTACTTGTCCTACTCAATGAAACAGGTAATTAGATAAATCTAGATATGATACGAGTGCCTAATACTGCCTAGGATTGTTATAAATGTACCTATATCCTTTGCTGCCAAAATTACATTCGTCGAATCGTATAATATAAATCTTGTAATTTGTATTTTTTTCTAAAAATTTTTAATGCGTTGATGTATAGCTAAGTGTATTAAATAATACAATATACGCATAAAAGACGGTATTGTAATGTCTTGCGTTAATGTTTTGGTACGGATTTTAAATTTTAAATTAGATTATGATTTCATTTTTCAGTAGGTGCTAAATTAAAAATGGAAACAAAAATGATTAAAAACATTATATTATAGAAACAAAACCGAGAATTTTGATTCCCATCCGAAGGGAGTTGAAACTTCGTACAGTTGTACCATTTGAAATCCCTATGGCCATAGCAAACCAATTATCGCGAATTCTACGTTTCGATTGTTTGTCGAGTAAATTACATTTTCATAAAATTTATTCAGCGAAAGGTAAAAACGTTAAATAAAAATTAAAATAATACAAAAGAAAATTAAACACAACCGAGATGGGTTTTCAAGTTGGCAATTTTTTACACTCAATGTAAATTCATTTAGTCGGGTCGGCATTTAAATATGTAAATTTTTTAGTCAGTTTCGCAAGTGTTTTATATTAAAAACACTAAAATTACCGGTACTGGGCAAGATTCATCGGAAAATAGATTCGTGCATCGCTACTAAGTACGCCGTTCGGGGCTTTTGGGACTGTACACTACCAAACATTGGGAATGTAAAACGTAAAACGTCAAAAAAAGATTTATAGCAAGTACAATAGAGATTCGTTTCCTGAATATCCTCTGATTGTAATTGTAAAAGTAAAACTACGGAAACGACACTTCTACACGAGGCAAACTTTTTTTATTTTCCAGGCCAACTTTTCGTACATAATTTCGATGAAGCGAACTCGTTAGATT
Source organism: Ferrisia virgata (assembly GCA_900060175.1). Classification (NCBI taxonomy): domain Eukaryota; kingdom Metazoa; phylum Arthropoda; class Insecta; order Hemiptera; family Pseudococcidae; genus Ferrisia; species Ferrisia virgata. Next base: position 47,081 of record FIZR01023996.1, on the reverse strand, counting down.
TTAGAGTTTTTCGTTCAAAAAAATATTTATGTATCAAACCTAACTCGCCACCCTTTTTTGTATACAGCTCAAGTAAGTAAGTAAGTAAGTATTAAGGTGTAATGAAAACGAAAACTTAGCGTAAGATTTCGTTTCGAATTTTATATGTTGCCATAAAATGGACCCGAGTCAAATTCGCAATTTTAACAACCTTTCAATTGAGTTATAAAAGATTTTCTTCTTTGAAATTTGACACGTGCAAATAATAGCTCAGACTATTTTCAAAAAGCAACGTTTGTAAGTAGGTTTAAATTTTAATAACATCGAACGATTACTTATTTCTATTTTCTACAGGTACCAGCAGTACAGATAAAAGACCTTTATTAAAGCACCTAAATGACTATCGGTGATTCAGTAAAAGATAAACAATAGGTTCGAATAAATCGAGGTACTTCTAAGAAAAAATTGTAATTCAGTTAAGTATATTTATACTTACCAAGAGATTTCAAAAGTGCTTTTGAGGGTGAAAAGTTGAGAGCACCTCCTAGAGCTGTTAGAGACACACTTCTTACGTCTAGATAACAACAACGCCTCCCTCTCCCCTTCCATCTGAATAGAAAAACTTTGAATATCTCATTTTTTAAAGAACCCAGATTTCAGAATGAGATATAATATCAATTTACTATTTCTTCGTTAGAATCAGTATTTTTGAAAAAATACATATCATGCAAAAAACTCTTTTTTGGGAAGTGATCCATCATGAAGACAGGAGCACTCAGCAATTTTTCAAGGAAAAGGCTAAACTTAAGTCTCGAACGTAGTGAGAACGAAATTTTGAAAAATGGTATTTTGAAACTATAATATATACATTTCTCACAGTTTTTCTTTCGAATTTTGAAGTATCATCAAGAAAATGATAAGTTTTCAACAATTTGGATATTAGGTAAATTCGGTATAAATGTAAAAAAACTTCCACTTCCTTTACGTTTAAGGGGAGGGTTGTAGCCTCAGTACCCACTCACTATTCATGAAGTGCAGGGGCAACTTCATCAGTTGAAGTTGGGAGTTGTTTTAGTACGAAGTTGACTTTAACACCGAACCAGACCACAAAATTGTGTTCAACGAGCGGAAAAAATGGTTTCTGGGGGACTAAAACAGAGAGTTCTGTGTCTCTAGCTCCGCCTACCCCCTCCTCACCACAATTTTCAAAGAAACCTGAAATTGAAACACCGTAGTATTCACAGAGGGGATCCTTCCAAAGATGCAATTTCCTCAGCTCAGCGGTACCCTCTCGTTATTCCAAATTATGGGCCCTCAGACAGGGAGGAGAGGTCATGGATGGCCGTAGGCAGTAACAGACATAGTGGTAGCTAGCTACCTCATGAGCTTCCTCAAATGTGGGTGGTACTCATAATAATGATTTTTATCAAAAATCACCTTGCTTAGAGCATAGCTCTATACCATCCGCTTTTAGGTTGGAGGGCTTGAAGTATGTATGGTTCCTGTCTCAATCGAAGTAAGTATCCCCAATAAAAAGGGTTGAAATCGGGGAATTAGTTCCCTTCCTGACCCACTACATTTCACAATTTAGTGATTTAAAATTATTTTCCGAGTTTACACATTTATTCCCCTCCCTCGTTTTTCAAGTCAACTGTCAACTCTGAAAGATTGATGAGTTTTTTAAAAATAAAACCAGACTGATAGGTAATTGGCAGTTGAATACCTAAAAACCAGCGTTAGTCGATATAGAAATGGAAATGTAGGCATGCGTAAGCGATTAGCATAGGCTAAAATATCGAGAAATCAACAATGCTGTAAAAATAATCCAAAAATTAGAGGTTATCTTTTCCCATTGTTTGATCATAGAAAACTTCAAATTATGCTCCAAGCTGCTTCAAATTGACTTATAAGGCAGCCAATGAGTAATGGATACCAATACATATTTATTTTAATAAGTAGGTATGTGTTGCATTGGCAGATAAAGGTATATGGAGGAATTACAAATTTTTTTCAATAATTCAGTTACACATCTCATCTTCCAATGATACGCTTACGTGTAGATGTTTGATGTTTCATTCTTTAAATCGGATACGTAATTCAAAAATACACAAGAACTCAATGTATAGGTATTTCTTCGGATAGTAAGGGAAATTACCAAGCAAACATTGGAATGATTAGATTACGTTCTTTCATTATTCATTGTTTCAAGATGTTTTTTCCCACTACATAGTACATACGAGTAGATATGTGTATATAGCTGCTCCGAAGAACTGTTTTTCTTGTTTGTTTTTAAATTCGAACTCTATCCGTCCTTCTCCATACCGTATTGCTTTTCAATTGCCATTTTTCCGAATGAATTTATAAGCATTATTAAAACTGGTTCTTTTAATTTTATGCAAATTGAAATTTCATCACTGAAAACGAAATTACTGGTAAAGAGTCCTTTATATAGTTAACTAGCTAAATGACTATTCACACACAACTTATAAAAGCTAGAAGAAATGCCAAGAAATGTTAGCACTTCGGTATAAAAGTGCCTTTGAAAAAGCATTTAAAAGTCTGCATTGATAAAAATCATTTGGCACTGTAACATTTCTCTTTCAATTTATCCACCATTGTTACTCGTATCTGAACATCATTACCCTTCTTTAAAAATTTTCGTTTTAAATTTTACACTTTACCTATGAAATTCAACGTTTCGACGAATAAAATTGCTTTTCCTTTAATGATTTTTTTCATTTTCTTTATTTAAGAAACATTGGCAAAAAAAAAAGACGCCCTTTTTCTAATTTTATTTCAGGCTCGTTATTAGTCGTATTTTCAAGGTGAAGCTATTTCGCAGCTGACTTAAAAAAAGGGGAAGAAGAGAGAGCATTACTGAAAATATTAAAGATTTACGATTACTTAGACATGCAGCACTTACTTCACTTATATAAAATGCATTTGATTATTATTAGTGAGGACGAACTCCTCCCTACACAAGTTCTTTACGCCTAAACATAAACTTTTAGACGTTAAATAAGTCAAAATACCAATTTTCCGACCTCTAACCTTCGAAACTTGGCAAAATTTTCGCCCAGACTACATGTACGTATATTTTTTATTTTCAAAAAAGATTTTCAGCAAATACGCTCCCCCTTTCTCCGAAGCTGGGTGTTGTTATGCTACCGCTTTTAATACTTTTTTTTTTCTAATGAAACTTTCTTCGTTCGAAAATTTGTAAATTCTTGTACTTGAATTTTATCTTTCAAAGAACATTATTCTTTCTTCGTGTAAAATGATGTTATTCTGATAATGTTGAAGATAAGCGGTTTTCATCGAATTTTACCCATCAACGTTCGTCATTATATGAAAATTCTTCGAAAATACAATATCTAGTTGGTAGGTAAGTAAGTAGGTAACTAGACACCTACATTTCATGATAGAAAAAAAAAACAAGCAGGTAATCCTCAGCATCAAAATGAACGACGACAAATTATAAAAACTTAAGCGCGTAATAAATATTTAACTTTCCGCAACGAATAAAATACTCACCTAGTGCGAGAAATTCAGCGACGGCGAAGAAGAATTTTAGCAAACTGAACAACTCCGAAGAGCATAAAGACAACGATAAAAGTCGTTAACTAAGTTGGCAAACATACGAAAAGGTGAAATTACCAAATACAGCATCATAAATCATCACCAAGTGTTAGCCTTGGCCCTGCTGCACTAAGGTGATTTCAACGAAAACGTGTGAATGAGTAAGGTTGCTCAACTGTCAAATAAACTGTACCAGGATAAAGTTAAAGAGAAAAACAAAGCGACGTAAATAATCCGTCAGTTCTGCAAGACAGAATATTAGCAATAAAATATTGTAATGTGAACCGACTCACGCTTTCATTTTATTACAACTCGGTGCTCGCCTCTCGCTTCTATAAAAGAGTAAAAACTTATCTACTTATCTTTTAAAACGTGTGTGCATAAAAGAAGTAAAAAAGAAAGCAACACAGACGCAGCTGTTACTAAGTACTTATATATATATTTTTTAACATCAAAACTTAGAAATCAAAATTCACGACTTAAAGTTTTTCAGTTTTTGTTCCTTTTATTTTATTTTTTTTTCCATTTTTCGTATACTAGAATATACGAACGATTTTTTTTTGCTTTTGTCTCGTTCCGTTCGTTTTATAGCATCAATTGAACATAGATTGTAATAATCAATTTCGCCTATTTCGTACTTATAAAAATTTTTGGTAATTGGTGGTTGGTTTTAAACTTATACGATGAGAAATTTTTCATTAAAGTATTTTCAAGCCTGCTCATAAACGTTCGTACAGAATGTAAATGAAGAACTTGGCATAGATAAATTTTTGTTACCCTTTCTGTTCAACTTTAAGCCTGATTTTCTATGTCATATTGTCAATGAAAACCAGACTTTTTGATTGATGGTGGACATTAGTACGAAGAAAAAAAAAAATTCACGCACAAATTTTGAACATACAAAAAATTACGTATATTTATATTCAGTGACATGGTGTGAGGTAACATTAAGTGTAAGCAATGTAACTATTGAAAATTCTTTTAATGGATGAAATTTAGCGTTGCTTTTAACCATTTATTAGTACATAAGCAATTCGCCGAATGCTTACACAAACCTGGCTTTCGATTCCGGCAGTACTTTCCAGTATCTTCAGAATCAATCTCGCTTCGGTTCAAATTAATTAAATATTATTTATTATTAACTAAAGTACCAAAATCAATAAGTATGATCTATTTTAAGAATCTATTCAGGATTTCATTACGTGTATAAAAAATAATAGAAAAATTGGTTGCTTTATTGATTAAACTTAGTGCAGTGTTGAACCATTTATTAGTACATAAGCAATTCAACGAATGCTTACACAAACGTATTTCCACCACTTCGAGCATTCCCACCAACACCCGCCAGTACGTACAAATCTACAAGATATAATAGTAGGAGCAATGTCCATAGTTCCACGTCTTACTATACCAATAGAATGGACATACGAATTATTATATTTGTGCTCTTACAGTCTTGTTTTACATTTTTGAATTTATAAATATTAGCAGTTTTTTTTTTCGGATTTTATTAGTACAAGCATTGCTTACATTACGTATATGGACGTGCCCCACTGTTTTATATACCTAGGAAAGAAAATCAATGCACATGTAAGGAAAAAAAATAAATGTGTAAATAACTATACGGTCCATCAACCTATGGTGGATGAGGGGAGGGGGATATCAACGAAATCCCTTTAGTGGTCTTAGAAAACTATTACGATCATTTTCGGCTATGGCAGGTATTTATTTATTTATTTTTCATTCCCTCTCCAAACTAAAAATCATTTGCTCAGCTCAATACCAACCAAAAATCAATCAAATTTGGAAAATAAAAATCGATTGGCAACGAATTCGATATTTTTGAGTGGGCAAGACATGGGTCAAAATTCAGTTTTGTCCAAATTTAATGGAGAGGATGCTGAAAATGCTACTGTTTAAGTCAATCAGTAAACAATCTAGTATAACACAACCAAAAATCAGCCTCCTAGGTCAATTAAGAGGAGAGATACGAGTATAAGGGGGTTTCCTCTTTTTAACCATAAAAAAAACTATTTCTTCCCATCTCCCTTCCAGATTGAGCTGAGAAGTTGAAATTAGTATGTAGTAGAGGCCATAAATGTTCCTTCTGAAGGTTTCGACTTTTCAGACCCATTGCACCCAGCCAGTTATGCGAGAGACCAATTAAAAAAACTACAAAAACAGTTCAAAAAATATTTTCTCAATGCCAATAAAGTGTCCAACGAGGCTGAAAAAATGGACACCCTAAAAGACACATCTATCATCCCTTCAGCCTCCTCGATAAATTTGAAAGCGTTTTAGGTAAGGAAATATACATCTTTCAACAATGGCGTAGCCAAGAATAGCTCACAGGAGGAAGTTTACACTTATTTTGTGTACTATTTTTTGGGTTTGAATTTATAAAAACGAATTAAATGGTATATTTGAGAGAAGCGAGGGTGAAATTTTGTAAAAATGAACTTTTTTATCGATCAAAAAGTGCATTTTTAGGAGTTGAAAAAAATTAACATAAATGCCAACATTTTCCAAGTTTTTCGGCCTCAAGGGAGGGAGACGCTCAGAATCCTAAACTCCCCCCCCCCTGAATGCACCACTTTTTTTCAATGTCACAAAGGGGCAAAAGCAACATTAAGATGGATCAAACAGGTAGTCAGCTCTCAAAGTTCAAATTTATCCTCCCCAATCAAAGCTAAAAGCTAAAAAAAAAAACAATTCCGAAAATTATTGGTATTATTTCAACTTTGGGCTTTGTCTAGGAGGATAAATTTGAACTTTGAGAGCTGAAATTTTTATCATGTTAGTTTGAGGTCATTTCACAACTATTAAGCACTACTCTTTGTTAATTTTTCAAAATTTGTAAAAATCAATCCACCCTAGACAACGCTTCTTCCCCGAATCACCTATTTCAATTGATATAGGAGGCTGGTTTTGGATATGTTGTGCAACTTTTGATTTTTGGTCGACTGGTTCAGTCAGAAAGGATGGATTTTTGCGATTTTCATTTCCTCTACTTGCTCGCCAAATTCTGAACGTAAATGAATTCCAACTCAAGATCATTCTTACTTACATATAACAATCATCCATCAACCTAAGCCCACATGCTATGTATCGAGCCGAGTAAATGAATTTAGTCTTCGGGAAAAATATTTTTAAAAAAATTTCAAATGGCCTTAGTGATTTTCTGGGGCCTTTAAATAGAGTTTGCAGATAATTTCCTACCACACCCATCCCATAAGTCAATAGTTTGCAATAATCTGATTTCTTTAATAACGGGTGAGAGCAAGTGAGGATTAATAAAATGGAAAATGTGTCTTTCTGTTTGATTTCTTCAACACCAAGGGAAAAAATTAAGTTAAAAAGCAGAAATATGAGAAATTTTGCAGTTACATTCTTAAATTAATCTCACAGTTCAAAGTTAATGAGAGATAGTACTTACATTGAGTTACGAAGATGAAAATTTAAAGGTGCAGAATGCTGGTTTTTATTTATTTTTACACTTTTATATTAAGCCCCTTTACTCCTTTCTCTTATCCAAACCAAATCTTTGAACTGAGGAAAAACACAATGAACATGTCTATATAGTTGATGAAAATTTTCTTATACCTTCCATACCTTTCTACTTGACACGGGTCTGTTAAAGAACGATAAACGACAGTAAGTATAGGTACCTACCTACGTATTGACTACTGAATTTTCAGAAGAAAATCAGACCAAAATAGGTATCGCCATTATAGGTAACATTAATGAACTTAAAATGTAGATTCCATGTAAGTCATTTTGATTCATTAAGGAATTTCAAATAAAGTGCTGGTATAATACTAAACACGAAAATTGAAGCAGCTAGTCAAAACAAATTACACGCTTACGTTCAATCTTCAGGTACTAACACATGTAGCAACGTAGCACGTGGGAAGATGTGAGAAAATAAGCGACAGCTAAACATCCAGCTAGGTATCTGTCTATTGATTCTTTGAAAGAGGAGGGAATAACACATTCAACTTGCTGCATTCTACATTATACAAACGGTAGGAATTAATTCCAAAATATTAAACAGATACGTTTGAAAGTTTCAATCTGGCGCGTCTGTAGAAAGTATATCAATTACCGATATGGTGTAAATCAATACCAGAAGGAACCCAAATTTAAACATAACGATAAGGTATTAACTTAAAAAGATATACGATATCATTGTCAATAACACAAAGAGAATTATGCCGACAGAGGTACCCTTTTCTCTCAAGAATCCCGTTAAGAAACCGCAAAAGTAAAAATCGTATTTTTTGACAAACTAATACCTCTTTAATGATCGGCGATATTGAATGTAAACTTATTAACTATACAAAATCGCGTAGGTTTTAATCGGAAATCTTCAAAAGCAAAGAGGCGAAAAGGTGAGAAGTTCGCTCATTGGTAACCTACAACTACAAAGAAAGGAAGAAAGAAAACAGATGGAAAATGTAAATAATATACCTTATGCATTACAAAATAATTTCATTGCGTAAGTAAATAACAAAACGACGAAAGTAACTGCAACGTATTAAGTTAATTTTCAAAAAAGGAAAATAACGATGAAATGAAACTGGGAAATTTTCAAGTTCAGTACGAGTACATAAACGTTGAACGAGATTTTATTTTATCTATCTTTGTAAAACTTTTTCATCTTAAAATCGTAAATTTCAAAATCCTTAAAAAAAATAAATTACCAACCCCATAACTTAATTTAATCATCACTCGCTTATTTATTATTCATAAAAATTGCCTCCACAATATTTTTAACGACACCGAAACCGACGCGACGTATTTGCTATGCAACTGTACCGCTGAAAATTAGTATAGCAAAAATAGGAGAAAAAAAGCACCAAATAGGTACATTTTTGAACATTTAAATCGAATCCCAAAAGTTGCTTGGGTGAAATCCAACGCATTCGTGGTAGGTACCTAAAAAAAAACTAATATAAAAAAGATGTCACCCATGTAAGTATATTCCATTTTATACTTCTATAATTACGACCGAACTAATAAAATAACGCCAGAAAGTCGACCGGAGGGTGCTTGGAAATTGTGTAAAATCTATTTCCCGCACCCCACTAACCCCACTAAAACTCATTTTCTCGCAGGAAATAAGAAATAAATCCTGAAAAGCAATTGGGTATGGAATACTGTACGTGAAAAACAGAAAAGCAACTGGGCTTATCGATGGAACACAAATACTGGCTTCTATCGCATAACACCTTTCTTTTAAAAGAAGTTAGGAGCCAGGGTTTCTTAATTTTTGCAAACGGGTTTTTTAAACATGATTTTTGTTTTTTTTTCCTATTTATTTTTGCTCCGAAGAGCAGAGTTGGGTGAATCCATCGAAGCAGTTCGGTGGTCGAGGGGCCACTTGAGAGATATTTAGACGTGTTTTTCATTCGTTTTAATAGAAATTTTCTCAGATTTAGTGATTAAAATAGTAAAAATGATCGTCAAATTTCAAAATTTTTGCTTTCGATTTGCTCAGACACCGTTATTTTTTCTTAAATCAACTACTAAGGTTAGATTTTTGGCCGCTCAGTTGAAATTTGCTCAAACCGCTCTAAAAAGTTCGTTCAACCCTACTAGAGAGGCGATGGCGGGATGAGGGAGGCGTAAAGAGTGCATTCAAAGTAGGTTTCATGATCCCATAAAATATATTAGATCATTATTAAACACGTGACACGTGCCTTTGTCACGCATTTTTCAATATTTTATGACTAAAAAAAAATAATTAATTCCGACTTTGAAAATTCTTTAGACATTTTCGCACCAACCAGAATCACTCGAATTCAAATATGTATTGAGTTTCATTCACAACTGGATAGATACCGCAAACTGGGGTTGATCTAAGGCTGAAATTTCAGATATCGAATATTTGAGTCAGAAATGAGCTTATGGCGCGAGGGCTCTTTTATTTCGGTTGTTAATTTCCATCTTTTCATAGTTGAAAAAATCCCTGAAAACCCTCTTTAGTGCTTTAAAAAAAAAAAATGTTTCGTCCAATTTTCGAATTTTTTCAACTAGGACTGGCTAAATGAACTTGACTGAGTCCTGTTCGTACATTATTTTTGATGAATACAATATGAGAAAAAAGTTAGCCAGAGTGTGTCTGTAATTGAGGCTTTGAGCAAAATATCTTCGTTCTACTAGTAATCTACGAGCCCGAATTAATCACCCTTAACCCCTGGAATGGCTACGTGTAAGTCAAGGTAAGTTACCAATTATGGATCAAAACGATTTATCGATGCTAGCAAGTTCCAAAATTGCCCACCAGGAATGTTACCTACCTCAATTGATGAACTGGTGTGCATTCTTTCCGTAAACCTATGATTTATTGATTTTGGTGGAATAGATATCAGCCAAAGCACATTTGATTGGAAAAAGTAGTTTTTTGTGAAAATATGTTTAATCTGTCAGAAAGACACGAACTGCAAAACATGAGGCAACTGAAAAGATGATCCAAACATGCTTGTTGTTTTGGAACTGGTTTATTTATTTCACTATAATGTTTAGAAAATGTGACTAATGGTGGATGTTTTGTCATTGCATATTTGTGGATACATACAATTTTAATATTTCTTAAGCATATGAAGTTTATCATTTTGTATGCTATAGCTATGAGGTACATTGATCCATAATTGGTACGTTTTGCAAACCTTGAATTCTTGAACTTTCTGAAATACTTCTATCACATTTCATAAATAAGCTTTTTTGAAATTTTATAGGTTTTTATGCGAAATAATCCTCTTAAACTACCTGTATGTAACATCCATCAAAATTAAGTTTTCCATCACGCAGTTGGGGGGATGGGAAAAAGAAAATGAGTGATCCATAATTGGTGACTTACCTGAATTACTTATATACACATAATTGTGGAGGGGTAAGATGAGCTTCCTGGAGGAGGGAAGTGGATAGAACAGCTCACACCACCATGAACCAGTTCCAAGTCCTTGAATAATTTCTCAAGTTGGTTTTGTTGGTTTCAATGCTAATGATTCCTAAGTTATCATTAGCCACCACTGGATTACTCCATCAACCCCATAGGAATCCAAGGGCAGCTACTCGGACTGACAAAGATATCCATTCACATTAGCAGTAAATCTCACTCACATTCTCACACACTTATATGCAAACATATATTTTTATTTTTTATTAATTCATACTATGAGGTGTCCCAGAGCCATCCTAGGTTGGGTAGGGTAATTAGTTAAGAGGGACGATATGAGCTTAGAAGGGGGGAAGAATTAAATTGGCCCACGAGGGTAAAGAGCGAAATAAGGGGATTATTTTAGATGAAAATTTTGAATTTTGAACATTTACAAGTCTTAGAACTGGTGGTCATTTTCTAAAAATCTGACATTTTTAATGTAATGTTTTTTATTTTTGATTTAAAGTTTTTAATCAAAAACTCAAAAAATTAAAAAATTAGAATAGTTAAAATAAATGTAATAAAAATTACAAAATTAGAAAAAATTAAAAAATTAAAAAGAATTAAAAAAACAGAAAGCATTAAAAAAATTTAAAAAGTTAAAAAGCAAGAAAATGAAAAAAATGAAAAAAATGTCTAAGTTGAATAAATGTGCAAAAAATTGGTGAGGAGGTGATGTAATTTTTATTTTGCTAGAAAATAATGAAATCGAATATGGAGTGGAGAGAAGAGTAAACGTTTTTGATTTGAAGTTTTTGATAAGAAAATTCGCAATGAAAGATGAGTATGAATGACTTTTGCACTTCATGTTGAAATGTTGACATGGATATGTTACGCATCCATGATCTAAAATTTTTCCTCGAAAGGGAAAACTACCTGATTTTTTTATCACTTTTGATAATAAAAATTAAAATACAACCTTTTGCGGTATGTAGAGCTATGTTAGATATGTAGTGGTTAGAACTAATTCCCGAACTACAGCAAAGTCACTATACTATTGTTCGATAAAAAAATGTTTTTTCTCGGTACATTGCCATTCTCCCTCCCGTTCCCCTTCTGATCAGTCATACATTGGAAGTCGAAAACATTCATTTATAAAATAATTTCAGAAAAGTGAACGTATCAATTCTTCCTTTAATACATACTCTTGAAATGAAACTTTCAAATTGATTTGTAACTAAAATATTTTCTTGAGTAGATGGTAACTTTCACTTATATCATTGAAGAAATATATTTACATATATGCAACGTGGGCACATATCGATTTATTTCACGACAGAATGTAAATTACTATATGGTATGTAGCTAGCAGCTACCTATTCGATTTTCACTCATAAACTTTTGTTAATAAACAAGGAGGGAGAAACCGGCACCTAACCTACCTATTTTCTCGGCAAAAAGTGTCTAGGCTGTCAACAAAAGATTATTTTGCACAACTTTATCGTATTTTCAATTTACCACATGTTTTACTTCGTTGAAAAATATGAACTGTCATTATTTCAATACCCTTCTTTTGTCGAAGAATTTATTTTATTCGCGTAAACTTTTCAACGCATACAAAGCTTATCGAGGTAGAATCCTCTGTGAAGTGCAAATTTTTAAGTGGTGACGTTTAAAGAAATCCCATCGAGACGATATACATTCTACAGTCTTCCAGAAATTGCTTTTGTTTTCGAAGAAATTTAATTCCATTCACCGCCGTAAGTAAGTATATAGGAAGAAACATTTGTAAAATCTCTTTTCAAAACTACTCGCCTTGAAAACTTGCCGCCGCTGCTGTAATGAAATTTCAACCTTAAAAATATAAAAGCATAATAGCTATTAGGCGGTTATTTAGTACAACTAAGTAATACTTTTTTACACGACTAAAATATATCCGGATGGTTGAAATTCTAATGTGGTCAGCAAGAATATAGCCGGTATATTGAATACAATGATGCACACCTGCAGCCATCGTTGAAATTACCAAGTTTCGCGTCGCAGTGATATAAAAATCTACTTTATAGCGTCATTATGTAATTTCATTAAAAATTTACTCGGTCATTTGAATTTCAATAATGTTTTTAATTATTGTTCTTTGAATAAATTACAAATTTAAAACAAATGGAATAGGTACTGGAGTGTTATTAAGGATAAGAAAAAAATTTCATTCGCGATGACATACCTACCCACATATTGTACTTATTTGTTCATATTATATTCTAAAAAAGTTTAAGCAAAAGTGAAACATTATAAAAAATAAGCTGAGGGGGTTGAAATTTACAACTGACTTCAAAACTCAAGGCATGTGAATCTCTTTCCGAAATCACTGGAGATTGCTTTTAAGCAAAGCTTTCATTTGAAAATTTTGGTGGTTCGAAACATTGACACTTGATAAAAATGCTATCAAGGGGCTGCCAGATGAACGTGAAAGAAGTTGAAATTAGGAAATTATCACTTTTTTGCTTTTTTGCATGAAAAAAACATTTATAATTGGGCTGAAACCCTTTTTCGTACAATTTGGAGGCAACTTCCGAATAAATATTGCAATAATACCCTTCCACACAACTACCAGATTTATCAAAGGGTTCTCATCCTTAATTTATGACCATAATTGATTTTTGATTAATTATTGAAATTTCAACTATTGATCTGATACAATCCAACAACATAACATGTAATGAACCCGAGACATATGATCTTAAACCGGTGAGCATTTTACCCCCCCCCCCCCCCCCCCCCCCCCCCCCCCCCCCCCCCTGTTCCAGCATGAGTCCAAATCCCGTCTGTGATGTTCTTCGACATTGCGAATCATTTTGAAAAATTGCTTGGCATTTTGTTTTATAACGCTCAATTTTTTCATCAAACACAATCCAACGGTTGACCATTCAGATTTGTTAACAGTTGATCATTAGCAGTTGATAGTCGACAATAGACTGTTAAGAGTCGACCTTTCCCAACAAAAATAGATCATCAGTATCCACACCATCAAGATTTGGACAGATCCACCTTCCATCAACTCGTGACTAATGGTTAATAGTCAATTGTGGCCTGTCAACACTCGATAATTAGCAGTTTATAGTCAACAGTGGACCGTCAAGAGTTGACCTATAATAGTGGATCATCAACATCTGCATCATCAAGATCTAAACTGCCAACTGTGGACTATCAAGAGTTGACTGTCAATAAAGGACCATCGAGATCCAGACAACCAATACCTTGAATATCAACTCGAATGTTAAGAAAAGAATGTAACGTACATTTTCAAAAATTTTTATATCATCAACTCCTCTTTTCCACAGTTCCAACAGAAGTCCAAATTTCATCTCAAGTGACATACCTTTCAAAAAATTCATGATTTCTTTTCAACATTAGAAATTTATAAAATTGCTTAGTATTTTTTTCATAACATTTTACTTTTTTGTTAAACATGATCTAACTGTTGACGATTCATATGTTAACAGCCTAAAACAGTTGACCATCAAAATCTAAACAATCCGGATTTTGACTGTCTGCATTTTGAGAGTTCACTGTTGATGGTCAACTGTTGACAGGGCGAACTGTTGATGAGTCAACTGATGACGAGTCAATTATAGAATGCACTATTAAATATCTTTCAATGCTAATACTTGTTATTTTTTGAAATAATGTAGATCATTAGCTGAAACATCAACTTTCCTTGATCATCTCATTTTCTCACGATTTGAGGGTATCAGTATGAATTAAATTTCTAACACAACTTCCCTTCTCTTATTTTCTCCTTAGACCCTTACATCGTAAACAACCTGTCAGTTCAATTTTATTAAAAAAATCGATCACTCTCCTATAAAACAGAATACTGCAGTTTTACAGCTGTGAGAGCATTCAATGAGGCTCAAAACTCAAGACCCCCCCCCCAACAATCACATCCAGTGCCTATACGAAATATACATAATAAATCTCAACTTCCTAGTTCAATTTGGAGGGGAGTTATGTGTGGAAAAAACTCAAAAATTAAGAAAGCCAATCCAAAAAACCAGTCGAAATCCCGAAAAGACACGCCTATGACCTTCACCAAGTCTACATACCAAGTGTCATATCTTTAACTCAATTTGGAGGGGAAATAGGGGAGGAACAACCATTTTCATGGTCAAAAAGGCGAAAAAACCTTCATATCTACCGTTTTAATTGATCTAGGCTGATTTTTGGATATGTTATACAACTTTGGATTCGTCTATCGATTGGCGCAAAAAGTAAAATTGTTTGTAATTTTAGTCCCTCAGTAGCCCTTCTTCAAAGTTATAACTGAATTTTGACCCGAGGTCAACCCCACTTCAGAATATAAAATTCGGTGCCAATCTAAGCCTATTTCCTAAGTTTGATTGATTTTGGTCAGTATAAAACCAAGCAAATGATTTTTAGTATTGGGAAAAGAATAAAAATAAATATCTGACATGACCAAAAATGGTCGTAATGGTCTTATCGGACCCCAAAACGGATTTTGCTGATTCCCCTCTCGAAAGTGGTAGTAGGTTGATAGATCGTAATCATCTGGTTTTTATTGACAATATGACATAGAAAATCAGTCTAAAAATAAAGATACCCAGCTAATTTATTAATCGGTGTAGGAGTTACGTATTTGGAGAAAAAGTTATTAAGAACGTGTATTATAAATAGCTGCCTAACGTAAATTATTTCATTCCAACTTTTTATACCAATAATAAGTAAAATCATTGAAAAGCGTCTGATAACAAGTTTTTGTCGAAATTGCAACATTTTAGATTAGATTTTGTATCTGAAGAAACTGTTATCCTCTCGAATTGAAGAAAGCAGTGTAGCTAGGTATATAAGTATACGTATTTCGCAAATGCGTCGTATATAAATAATCTTTTATCAACATTTTTGTGAAAAGATTTCGTTGTAAAATACGTCATTATCAACGTTAATCTGCGGAAAAGAAATTTCAAAGCTTTTATTTATAAACGTTTAGCTACACTATAACCTCAACCCATGCAGAAACAAAAGTGCGCCAGATGGGATACGAATTACCAAAATTTATTTCGTACCACTCTGTGGAGGAAAAAGGCGGTTGAATAAGGGAGATGAGCGATTCAAGGTAGGTATTCGAGCGCTGCTTATTGGCAGGTGGCTATGATGGGGTTAACAATCGAATTGTTGAAACGTCGAAAACGTTTTGCGTGAAAAATTGTAATCGAGTTCGCTGCCTAAAGTAACAAATCAAAACCTGCGCAAAATACCAAATAATTTCGACAGAAAATTTAATTCGGCTACAAAGTCGGTTCTCGTTTCTTACATAGTCACTTTCGTCGAATGTTATTTGTAACATATTACGCAATCAATCGAATCGAAAATCATACGAAATTTTCAACGCGCGCTGATAATACGTATGTATGTAGTATGTATGTTCTTTTCCGCCGACAAATCATGAATGTCTGGAATTTATGGCGGAAATGTAACCTTACCGACGACGAGAAATACGAGTACGTTTCAAAAATGCTTATTTTCACATTTTCTTTGCACACAGTATTGTACGAAATAGAGTAAGCAGCTAACAACGAAACCTTCTCTCAGCACACCTCTAATTTTATATGAACAATATAAAGGTGGGTGGAAAGAGCATGTGAAAAAATCCGTAATACCAAATTTTCAGCTAATGAAGTTCATTTTTTTATTTTCAACGAATTAAAAAAAAATTATCACTAGATATAACAAAAATAAAATATTTCACAAAATATCCTATATTGAAGTTACAACTGAAAAAATTTGGTTATCACGTACATGATGTCCAGAAGACTCTACAAACAATTTTCCCTGACTTTTCCAGATTTTCCAGACCAATTTTTCCCGTTTTCCAGACCTGGTAGACAAATTTTATTGGAAAAACCATGCCATGATGGGTATTAAAATGAAAATATTTTCTAAATAAGTATAAAAAAATTCAACGTATTAATTAATGGCTGGTATTGGAGTAAACCAAAGCAGAAAAACGTGAAACAAAGTCAATTTTTTATTTTAGAAAAAAACTACAAAAACACATATTTGCTGTTAAAATCTTCCAATTTTTTTAAATTTGAATATTTCCAGCAAGAATTTCAAAATTTCCTGACTTTACCCCGACTTTTCTAGGTTTTTCATAAAATAGACACCATGACCTAATATTGACCCCATGAATCGATCTATCTCATTTTCCAGATGTTTTGGAGGCTCCACGTCTATTTTTTGTTCACCAGGATTATAAAAAATTGAAAAATTGAATAGATTGAGACATTTTTTCGACAAAATTCTTGTGGACCTTCCAAATTGATCAATCGTATTTTTAGATGTTCTGGAGCCTCCAGCAAAAATTTTATTTTTCTACTTTTCATCGGCGCGCCAAAAAATTTTTTAAGGGGGAGGGATAAATTTGAAATGTTGAGTACAGAGAGAGCGAAATTTTGAAAAAATTATTTTTTAAGCATTAAAAAGTGCATTTCTTGAAGTTTAGACTTCAAATTTTTGAAGCCTCATTGAGAAAGTGATAAATTTTCAACGATTTGGGTATTTAATTTAACATAGGTCTGAATGCATAAAAATTTAAATTTTGTATTTTTGTGCCTAAAGCCCATTTCTAAATATCTATTAATAATCGATAAAAAAATACCACTTTAATGTATTGGAATGGTCCCCAATAGACGAGGATAAAATTTTTTAGTTGCTAGAGTTCGTATCCAACCATTCTGGAGCATTTTGAAAATACTAGAGAAATAAATTTTTTGCTCGACGCTCCAGAAAGTGTGGAAAAACAGTCAACTAGTACAAATTTTCAAAAATTCGCCAAAAATCCAAAAATGAACGCCAGCAGCTGTAAATTTGGTTCCGGCCGTTTTTCAACATGCTCTATCCATCTAGCTTGACTTTGTTCACATTGGATGCGCAAAGTTGAGCAGGTTCCCTTGTAATACATATTTATGATTAAAAGGAAACGAGCAAAGTAAATGATTTTAGTTTACGAAAAATAAATATCTGAAATGACCAAAAATGGTCGTAAGGGTCTTCTAGGACCCGAAAACGGATTTAGTTGATATTCCCCCTCATCCGCTTTAGATTGAAAGACTTGGAAAATCAGGCTAAGAACTGTGGTTGTTTGAACTGTACAACATCAAGATATGCGTTCAAGAGATTTTTTTAATAAAAAAATTAGTTATTTGTTAAAAAGTTAAAAATTTTAGTTCACCAAGTAATTATATTTCATATGTTAGTGCATATTTGATACCAATATGGACAATAACTTTATGGTTTATATCTTTACAAATATTTATGAAAATTTCTAGGCAAGGCTTTTCTCGATCAGCTTTCCATTAAAATATTCCACATGAATACATGCGAATAATTAGATTACTTCCAAACAATATTTTCTATCCACGAAATGAAAAATGAAACCTTGGTGTACACAGCGGGTGTATTTGGGGTAGCACATCCTTCCCCAAATGATGTGATACCAATTTGTAGAAGAACTTTGGAGCATCCTCCTTCCATTTCTGCTTGCAGAGGACCTCCCGAATCACCCTAAAAACGAAATACTATTATCTATTTATATATACCATTCATTTAGTAAACATCCACGAACTGGACTGTAGACAAAGCTTCGTGGACATGAATTGTTTTAAAACTACACACTTGACATGTGTCTTTTCCTCCTGGTGGGTATCCAGCGCAGATCATAGTGCTGGTGTTAAATCCATTCCTTAGTCGGCTGTTTTCATAAATATCTTTGCATTTCTGATATTCTTGAATACTCAGATCCACTGTTTGTAAAATAGGACTATGTTTTTCACCTTTAAAATTCATCATCATCATTACTTAGAAATCATTAAAAGCAATGAAATACATATGCTGAGTTTGATAGTTTGGTGAGGGGTTGATTAAGCTAATTTTTTTTTTTGTGAATAGAGGGGTGGTCGGAAGCTTAATTTTTGTTATAACAATTGAAATAAACAACAAGAATCGATAAACGGGCGAAACAAGGGTGAAATTTTGAAAAAAAATATGATTTTAAATAAAAAACAGATGGATTTCTCGAAGTTTTGGCATCAGTTTTGTGGATGTTATAAGATGAAAATCAACGATCAAAATCCAAAGAAGAATAATTTCTGAACTTGAGAAAGATTGGAATATTTCCATTAATTTTTAAGGTATTTTAAACATTTTTTCCAGATTTGAACAGATTTGAAAAGATTTATCCCCATTTTTATAAGATTCAGAATGCACAAAAAAACTTTCTGAGGGCTATTAATTCAACATTTGGGGTTTTTAGTACCACCCGACTCTCCTTAAAACCGCCCATCTTGAAATGTTATTGTGAACTGCAGGTAGAGATGAATAAATAAGATCATTTACCGTATCCTGTAGACCCCCATCCTGTGGCAGTAACCTTATTGAAATTCCAATCTTGTTCCGTATTTAAACATATTGGCTTCACATAAGAATTGAATTTAACTGTAGCGTTGAGTTTAAAAAGTGCAATGTCATTGTATAAGCTTGGATATTTGTATTCAGGATGCAAAATTATTTCGATTATTGAATAATCTCGAGTATCTGCATCATCTTTTGTTGTACTTAGATCCAACTCTCCTAATCTAACCCACCGAGCCGATGATCTGTAAAAAATTCAACATACGAGCACACGTAACCTTATTTCATTTTCAATAATTATTACATGGGCAAAATACAAAACAATTCGCGCCATTTACTGTGTTGTTTTTGAGCAATGAGCAGCGCTCAGAACATATCGTTCACTAATGATAGATCCACCGCATAGCCACATAACGTCTGAATAATTTCCAAATCCAATTAACGCCTAATTTTAAAAGTTATTAATATTTGCCGAAGAAAAAATACTTAATGTACATCAGTTTCAATTACTCATTACTTACCATATGGGAGTTTTCTTTCGGATCTGAATCTCTTCCTCCTGCTACCACCATTGCTCGTTTCTTCAATACATGGGCGACGGTCTTCTTTTTTTTATTTAAATTAATTTGTTTCAACTTAGACGTGCTATTACAAGCTTCCGCGATATATATTTGGCATTCTAAAAATTTAGCGAACAAGATATTAGGATACATTTCATATTTACCTCCACATGGATATGTACTGTAGAGACATTGAATGCTATGATTACTTTGTACGGCCTTTGATACAGTATTCTGTTGATTTCTGAACGCACCATCATTAGCTCGTTTTTTATAATGCGGTCTATCTCTAAACACAACTTCACCCAAGTTCGCATCTGAAACAATTACAGAATGTTTAAAAGTAATTTGTACCTACTTTGATTAGTTTTTGGAAAATTTTCAAAGTGGGTATTTTCACAAAAATGAATAAAACTGAACAATTAGAAATCAGCTTTCAAATACTTACCAGAAACATTTTTCTCAAAGGTGAAATGAATTACATTCGAGTACAAAATAAAAAACAAAAATATAAAACGCATATTTCAAAAGTAGATAATGTTACGTTTTCAAATTATGTTATTATCAAATACATGCGTCATTTACTAGTACTCACTTGCTTATACTTTCATTATCAAAAAAAAATTATCTCCATTCGCGAAAAGAAAATCACTCGTTTAACGTTTAACGCGAAACGATAAAGTTGATCTGTGACGTATTCAAATTAAATTACTTCGTACAAATTCCAACTTTTGTTTATTTTAGCAATAAATTAAAAAATGCATAAAAATTGACATGATGATGGCTGATGAGGAAATCCATATATAATAGTTAATTCAACAGAGTAGTTTATCTAAATAGGTACCATTCATAAAAAAAAAATAAAGTATCACAATTTCAGGATTTAACACTTGTCGTGAAATTAATCTCGTACAGGTACAATAAGTTCATCAACTCCAAACAATACTCTCAATCCACGGAACATAATAAGATACCTTTGTGTAAACTCCAGGAGTATCAGGAAGAGCACAACTTTGTCCAAATGACACGATCCCAATTTGTTTATAAATTGGTACATTTGAACACGCAACGTTGATATTTGGAATTTGCAGCGGACCTCCGGAATCTCCCTAATAATTGTTGAAGAAAAAAATTCACATATCTTGTGCGGCTAAAACTTTTCCAAAATTAGTCTCTAGGTATTTACCTGACAGGTGTCTTTTCCTCCAGGAGCATATCCTACACAAAGCATAGTACTTTCATTGAATCCATTTGGTAATCTATTTCCAGTGTACAATCTATCGCAAAGTTTACCATCTTCTATATCCAATTCCACACTCAATAATTCGGGACTGTTCGTTTCACCTACATTTAGAATTATTAATTAGTGTTGTGGATTAAAAATTTAGGCAAACGTTTCATTGTAGTAGAAATTTATTACCGTATCCTGTGGATCCCCATCCTGCAGCAGTGACCTTTTGGTCAGCAATATTTAAAAATATATTCAAACATATTGGTCTAATGTAGTCGGTAAATGAAAATAAGCCTTTGAATTTGAATAACGCGATGTCATGGTATAGAACAGGATGGTTATAGCCTGGATGGACGATAACTTCGGTAACCGGAAAATCAGCTGTTTTTGCGTCATCCTTGGTAGAAGCCAAATCTAATTCACCTAGTCGTATCCAAGTAGGATTTCCTCTGCGAAAGAATAATCCATAGATATTTTTAGTTTTTCGTCATTGAATCAGTACTTAATCATAAACGTAGTCCATACTGGTGTTAGGAAATGTATGTAACTTTTGGTACGTTGAGAAAATTTGAGATTATCAAAATTCTTCAATTTGTACACAATAAATCTCAACATTGGAGCATAGTTTCTAAAACTTTGTTTTTACCATTTGATTCTGAGTCAATTCATCTAGTCAATAATATCAAAATTAATAAGCAATGTTTTAAAATCATTGAAAATCATCAAAAATCATCGAAAATCATCAAAATCGGTAAGTTTCATAAAAATAGGTAGGAAGAGAGTGTAAAAAAATGAACATAAATCACGAAAAAATGGGTGAAAAGTTATCTAAAATATGCTAAAAATCGTGTTAAAAATCATCGAAAATTGTGTAAAAAAAACGACTAAAATAAATAAAAAGTAAAACAAATTGATCAAAAAAATGTGAAAAAATGAGTGAAAATCAACCGGAATTAAGGAAAAAATCGTTTAAAATCATCGAACATTTTGTAAAAATTTGAAAAAAAAATTTAGGCAATTTTTCCATTTAGGGAAAAATTTTAGATCATGGATATGCAACATATCCATATCAAAAACGTACACCACCTACCACCTAGTCTCCAATTTTTTGCACATTTATCCAGTTTGAACATTTCAACACAAAATGCAAAAATCATTCACTACTCTTTTATCTGAAATTAAAATAAAATCATAAAATCAACCATTATTCTTCTTACTTCCATTTCATACCTGATATTTCATCCAAA
Organism: Ferrisia virgata; assembly: GCA_900060175.1. NCBI lineage: Eukaryota > Metazoa > Arthropoda > Insecta > Hemiptera > Pseudococcidae > Ferrisia > Ferrisia virgata. The sequence continues at coordinate 25,172 of FIZR01023996.1, read as the reverse complement.
ACGCACACTACTAACTCACCAATACTATAATAGATAAAAATTGAAGAAAATCTATCAAAAATCATGAAAATGTTGACAAATAGGTGAAGAACGACCAAATTAAGAAAAAAAATTTTTGAAAATCATGGGAAATTTTGAAAAAATTTGAAAAAAATGAGTAAAAAGTTCAAAAAAAGGATCAAAAAAATTGAAAAAAGGATGAAAATTGAGGGGAAAAAACCTAAAATATAAAAACAATTGTTAAAAATCATGAAAAATCGAGTAAAAATTGGGTAAAAATTTGTAAAAAGTGCATTCTATTGAATAAAAGTTAAAAAAAAATGTTGAAAAATGAGTCAAAATTAAACTAAAACAATTGTCAACAATTAGATAAAAAATTAACCAAAATGGCGAAAAAATGAAGAAAAATTTTATTAAACGTGTGGAAAAATGAGTGAAAACTGACTTAAATTATGACGGAAATCGTTGAAAATCATCGAAAATTTTTATGTATATTTGATAGAAATGGGTAAAAGTTCAACAAATTGAAGAAAAATTACGAAAAAATGGATGAAAATTGATCTGAAATATGCAAAAACTCAAAATTTGGAAAAAATGGGTAAAAAGTTCAAAAAATTGATCAAAGAAATGAAGAAAAATGAGTGAAAATTGACCTAAATCATGCAAAAAATTGTTGAAAATCATCGAAAATTTTGTAAAAATTTGATACGAATGAGTAAAAAGTGCCCAGAATTGAACGAAAATCACGAAAAAGTGGTTTAAAATTTATTTAAGATAGGCATAAAATCGTATTGTGTAAAATAATGGATTAAAATGGGTAAAAAGTGTAGAAAATTGATCGAAAATCACAAAAGAAATGTTGTAAAATGGGTGAAAATGAGCCTAAATCATGAAAACCAAAAAAAAAGTAACTCCTACATAATACTTGGTATACTTACGAGTTAGATGAGACACAATGCGCAGCACTCAAAACAAAATTTTCACTTATCAAAGTACCACCGCAGAGCCATTTTACCTCCGAATAACTGCCATATCCGATCAAAGCCTTTTAAAAAAATAATCCAGAATTTTTTTCATCAGCAATCAAAACGAATAAAGTGTAAGTATAATATCTACGAGGCAAAACATTTCAATTGTTTTTACCATGTGCGGATATTCTTTAGGTCTTGATAATCTTCCTCCAGCAACAGAACTGTGAAAAATATCATCATCTTCTAAATCGGTTAAATTGCGCATTAAAATTGATTTACCTTCACTTCTTTTAAAACGTCGTCGAGTCAAGATTCCATTGCACGCTTGTGTAATGTATCCATTGCACACTAGGAAAAATATTTTTAAATAATTGGTTATGTACCTAGTACCTACCAATATAACCTACATTGGAATTTTTAGAATAAAAATAAGGACGTTTGCATGCAAATAAAATTTGAAATTCAATTCTTACTGCGTTCAGTTTTGGATCCGGTGTAAGTAGGAACACGAAATAAAACATCGCGACGAATTCCTTCATAATCAATATTTCCATTCCATCAGACACGTTGAATAATACATTTTCAATATAAGTTTAATTCATCGGTTTATAAGAAATTGAAATAAAAAACAAAACAAAACAATAGGTACATATATCTATGTGGAAGTAAATATACTAGTTTTTGGTTTACGAATGAAAAACAAATACTTAAAAAGGTATTCAAATAAAACTTACTCGCGTTGAATTCGATTGATTCGGGAAAACACGCCACATAAGAGAAAAAATAAAAAATGCATAGAATTTTGTTTTTTGAAAGATCCATTACGACGATTACTTCAAAACCATAAGGTCAGTGAGGTACCTACTACTTAGATAATGTAGAAAATATTCCTAAGCTTCAACTCATTTTTACCAGTGTTTATATTTGAGCCAGATTGATGAGACTTGTTTGAAAAATTTTTTCATTACATTCGAACTGCCTTCTTCCCACACATTGACGTGAATATTCACGTAAATTATAAATGGATAAGCGTAAAGCTAGGAATGAGCATTGTGCAATTATCGGAGAGATGAGAAAACCCAAACTAGTTTCAGATCTACCTATACGTTGATTCATTCATGACGTCAATTGCGATGCGTTTGGCTGATGTCAGACATTATTTTTTACCGGTTCGCTGGTGAGGATTTAAACCTGTAACTATATTACATATAATAAGTAGTCCATTACGAGACATCAATATTTAAAACCTATCTTTTTAAAAATTGAATTTGCAATTTTTTTGCCATTCTGATCATACTAAGTATTATTTATTTCACATGGCACCACACAAAATTGTACATGGTACAAGTACATGGTACATTAAAAAAAAAAAAAAACAGTAACAAAAATTATGCTGATTTCGATTAGGTAATTTGCCAGTAGTTGATACGTAACAGGAGTTTTTTTTACATTTTTGCTCACTATGACGCATGTAATGATCAAAAAATTCCGAAAAAATTATATATTATACTTCATTGTATACTCCATCCATCCCCTGTGTTTTCAACCCCATCGGAATCACCTGCCTCTGGAAAAAATCTCAAATCAACCCAAGGTTAATTGCCAAAGCCTCTCAACCTCTGCAAACGTAAAAAATATTAAAGGCTATAACAGGATAAGAAGGGCGATTTGCCTTTGGGTCTCAGAATTCAATGTTTTTAAAGGACTATTTAGGCACAAGTAAAAGATTATTTTTAAGCGTATTCGCGATTTTTTATTTCGTCAAAGGGTGGGTGGGACAGTGGAAAGCGTACTATACGAGGGGATTTTTACATTTATTTTTTTTTCTCCGCGAATTTTCGATTGATTTTTCTCACATTTGGTATGAATATGGAGATACTTGTAGGAAGGGTTGTGGAATTTCTTTAGATTTTTCGGACCTTAAATATGACCTTGAAATGGACTTTGAAAACTTTCGGGAGGGAGGCTTGTAGGACCTTTTTTTTGACATGGAAACACGAAAAATTTTCTAGAAGTTATTAGGAGTATTTTACACCTTACATATTTTTTTCAAATATTTTGTAGTGGTGGCCCCCTCTAAAACCCTCAAAAATAGGAATTATTCAGTCGGTAAGACTATGGGGGATAAGCATAGTGAACTTGCCCCGGTGGAATTTATGGGTACATACTATTAAAATACATATCTGAGCAAAGTTTTGGACCCTCATCTCATTTGAAAAGAATATGAGAATTGTAAAATACTCCTTACCTTAATTTTTGCACTGTAATATGTTTCAACATTTTCTCACTTTCATTATAAAAACAGTCGTTTAACAATTAATTAACACAATAGTAACATTACCTAAAGGCGGACGTTCTCTACAATCAATTAAGCAACGAAACATTTTTCTGTACTTTTGTACTACGTAGGTAAGTAAGTAAGCAAGTAAGCAAGTACAGTAAAAACAATAATAATACCAACTAGTAAACAAAAAATTTAAATTCATCCCTTGGAGGTCAACTTTTCCGCATTATTATCATAAATCGAATATAAAATCACGTAAATTAAGCAAAAACGTTCGAAATTACCTTATTTGATTGAAACTAAAAAAAAAAAGAGAGTGAGGAAAAAAAAGGGAAAAAAATACTTAAGCTGACGAATTCGCTGATGCATTAAATTACTGCAGATATTTTGGAAAAAATTAAATAATTTTATATTCGTCGAGGATAAAGCTTGAAATTATTAACAAAAACGCTCAATTTTTTAATTTTTTTTTTCATCAATTTCCTCTCGTATAATACTTTTTCTTAATTTTCTGAAGCGAATGATATAAACGCAAGGCTGAGACTTTCGCGGCAGTTCTTAATTAGAGGAGCAATTCCCTATCGAAGAATACGCTTGGCTAGGAGAGGCGGCAAGAGCGGTGGCAAAACGCCAAATTTACCGCCTTTTCATTTTACAAATAAAATGACGCCGAGTAATACGATTTTGTGGCAAAAACCGAATGCTTAAGAATTTATTTAGATTGAAATTTTTTTTTTTTTAGATGGATTGTTTATTGTTATCAAGAATGAAATGAATCGTGATAATGCGAGGACTTCGTGAAAACGTGTGACTGGCGTTTTGAATTCAATACTGGCGTGAAATAAATTTCGTGAGAATGTGTATGTGTAGTCAATAAAAAAATCTACATCAATATTCGTTCAAAATTTTAAATAAAATATGATTAAAAATTTAGCCCAGCAGGATAAGGAATTTTTGAAAGGGTAATTTTAATTTTTTTTCGAAATTAGGAGAAGGTTGGTGAAAAAAAATTGTAAAATGACGTTAAACGAACGTGGAAAAAATTGGGGTGTCCAACTTGACCCCTACCATCCTCCTTTAAATTTATAATTTCAAAATTTTCATGAAAAATCAAAAAATTTCTTTTTTTGATTTTTTTGAGTGCTAACGTGCCATACATAGGGGGCCATATGAGACTAAAAAGAGCTTTCCGCTTTATTTTTTTTTCTCTTTTCAGAGGCTCCAAAATTCTGTTTAAAAATAAAAAAAAATCAATCGTTTAATGTTCTTCAAGGTAATGAAGTAGAAGTACGAAATCACATTTTTTATGGCACAATAAATAAACGCATTCTTTTGTTTTTTCATTTCAAAAAAATTCAAAATATCCAATTTTTCCATTTTTAAACATGGTTTTAATACCTCTTAAGAGCAAAAAATATCGCGAAAAGTTTTTTCTGGTCTCATGTGGTTTACTTGAATACGTTAGCAAAAAAAAATCAAATTTTCAATTTTTCATATATATTTTGACATTTTCAACTTAAAAAAGCGGGTGAGAGGGCGGCAAATTTTTACCACGTTTGTTTGACGTAATTTTATAAAGTCTTTTCACTACTCCCTCCAACTTTCGGAAAAAAAACAAAATTGAAACGTCATAGTATAGCTGCAGTCAAGACAGGTGATTTGGCCATGTCCTTATTGTCACGAAACATTGTGAGAGGTCCCCCAAAAAAATTTTTAGTGCAAGAACACCCCTCTCCCAATATACTCTTCTTCCCCCTCCACTATAGTAAAAAAAACGCATATTTCTTATTAAAAAATCGTAGTGAAGGTGTGTTTGAAACTAATCATAATGTGTACGGGCAGAAGGGGGCTATATATAAGATTTTTTTCAAAATTAGTATTGTACTTAATCCCAGAATCCCCATTTTTGCATTTAGAGTGGTGGATCATGTTGAAAATTGCAAAAACTCCTGAAAAAATATATTTTGAAATTTTATCCATGAAAATTGTTTTAAAATTACAGAAACCACCATAAATGAAAAGTGCACATCAGAAAACCGGAGCTATGAAGGTGTGCAATAAGGTTGAAAAGTCAAGACCCCTAAGACCATTACTAAGAGTTCATACCAAATTTAAACTTCTTAGCTCAAGTAGGAAAGAATTAAATGTCTGAATTTTGAGTATATTTCTGTTTTAGGCGGTACGTTTACTTCGTCAGATTTCCAAAAATTATTCTTTATCATCTAAGGTTCTTAGCTCAAATTGGGCAGAAAGTAGAGGAGGAACAGCTCTCTAACCCTTATATCTCTCCTTCTAATTGACCTAGGAAGCTGATTTTTGGATATGTTATACAACTTTAGATTGTCTACAGATTGATTCAAACAGGAACATTTTTTGCAATTTTAGCTTCTCAGCACTACTTTTACCAAATTTTGGCATAACTGAATTTTGACCTAAAGCCAACTTCACTGCAAAATATCAAATTCGCCGTCAATTCAAGCCTATTTCCCAAATTTGAGTGATTTCGGTCAGTATCGAGCTGAGCAAATAATTTTTAATTTCGTGGGGAGAAATAAAATAAAAATAAACATCTGGAATGGCTGAAAATGATCTTAGTGGTCTTTTAGGATCTCAAAAATTGGTCAATTAAGCTACTGTACCTTTGGAATAACTCATCTTATAAAAACAAAATGATTAATTTTTGCCAATTCCACTCTCCTCTTCGCTTTTTTCTTATACAAAATTAACAGAAGAGAATGAAATTACTACGTGTTTCTATTGACGTGGAATGACTTCATTCCAAGCTTTTCATGCCTCCTTTCTAAAGTACAACGCAAATTTCCAATTACCACGTTCGACGTAAGTACATGAGGTATTTTTTGCGTATATATTTTACGTTGGAATTCCTGTTTTGTTTTAGCGCTCACATTCAAAAAATTTTCTGTCTCAGTTATTTATAATTTATTTCATGTCTTATACAGTCAGCCAGATCGATACGTGTAGATAACTAATACGATAACGAAATTAATACGTTTCAATTTTCACAAAATAAAACGAAATTACTAATAACGGTGAAATTAAAAAATAAATTTGTAGTTCTTAGGATCATTGAACAGTGAACAGTGAACATGACTACAGACTTTCCCTTAGCTTGCTTATCGGTGGTACCCTAGGGCGTCTTTTTGAGATGTTCAAAGACTATGAAATACATTCTAAACCCATTATAAGGATTAAATTCTCAGACTGCTATCTATCTACCTTATAAGCCTCTGTAATTCTCAGAAGTCATTTATCAAGCGATCTTGTCGAATAATGTCTGCAAGTCGTTGGCGTAAACATGTATAACCGTAAGATGCTGTAAAAATGAGTTTTAGCATAAATCAAAAGACATCTAATATTGACACGATGAATGAACTCGCTGGGATGTTACTGAATAAGACTTGAGCTCACACAATATAGAAAAATGTATTAACTTCACATAGGTACCTAATTACTTATACGAGAAAAGTACGTGATACGATCAGCATTTTCTAAAAAAATAAATACAAAAGCTCAGCAACTATACCTAAGGAAAATAATTTAATTCGTAGAAAATGAATAGAAAACTATCTATCATTAATTTACGCTACAAGCAGTTAATAAAAAGTTATTCACTATAAATAAACAAACAGTTAAGATGAGTCTTAACACTGTTTATAGATACGTGTGTATATGTAGAAAATGAGAATTGTTTCAAAGCGATAATAAAAACATTTTAAAGCTGACCCATTATGCAACGTGTTTTCCCAAACCACCATGCACTGCAAATAACATACACACAACTACAACGAGCGACAATTGCATTAAATTCCAAAGTTTCATTTTATTTAGAAATTTTTTCTACAACAACATTTCCAAGTTGAGTTTTTTTTTTTTTTTTTTTTTTTTTTCATACTATAGGGAATATTTTGCGTCGGTGAATTAAAATTTATCGACGCCACAACTCCAAATTTATACGTAACTCGATTCAGCATTTTAAAAATTTTATCAACGTGGAAATGGCTTGTTTAATGTTCCGATGGTTGAAAAAATTCCGTTAAATGACATTTACTATTTCAATCCACGCATCAGTTAACCTACAATGATTTTTATTTCACTCATTTAACTCCGCTTTTGTTTATAATATTGATATTCATTTGCTCTCTCGTTGTTTATTTCCTTTCGGTCGTGGATTGTTTGCCACCATATAATGAAAAAGATTTAATTCACATCTTCGATAATTGGTATGCATAGGTTGGTGGGGACGACGAGCGGAGAGAGAGGACAGGAGGTGTTAGCTCCTCCTCCTTCTCTCAGATAGCTGCAAAAGTTGGTGAAAAAAATGTTGTAAATAATAAAAGTTGGCAAAAAATTAACTTGAAAATCCAATTTTTCTAAAGTTTTTCCCTCACTTTGCTCAGGCATAAATGTATTCTCTATTCATTTCATTTTTCTGAATTTGGGTCCCAAAAAAACTTGATTTTTAGATCATACGAACCCTGCAAGTAATTAACTTTGCAAAGAAAGTTGGTAAAAATTATAGGTTTTAGTTGGATAATTTTTCATTTTCACTGCTCCTCCTCCCATTCCTATTGAAGTTCGTTTAGTTACGTCTCTATCAATATAGTTATACTAGAAGTTCTGCATCAAGTGCCCTTACCTTACACCAAAGATAGATCACTCATAAGCCATGCATGCAGTATAGTTTGCATACGCAAAACATTGAAGGGGCAAAGATAAATAATTTTGAAAGTATTATTAGCCTGATTTTTGATGTCATATTGTCAATAAAAATCAGGCTGTTACAGTCAATCGCTCTATGGTGAATGAGAGGGGTAATATCAACAAAATCTGTTTTGTGGTCCTAGAAGACCATTACGACCATTTTTAGCTATGTCAGATATTTATTTTTATTATTTTTTCCCCCAAGACTAAAATTATTTACACTGCTTAATACCGACTAAAACTGTTCCAATGCAGTCAATCGGTTCAGTTTTGGGGCGAATTTAATATTCAGGAGGGTCAAAATTCAGTTATGCCCAAATTTGGTGAAGGGGGTGCTGTGGGGCTGAATTCGCAAAAAATTATCCTGTTTAAGCCAATTGGTAGACAATCTAAAGTTGCATAACATATCCAAAAATCAGCCTCCTGCAACAATTAAGAGGGAAAATATGAGGATTTCTCCCTTTTTTGATCTAGAAAAAGGGCAAATCCTTCCCTATCTCCTCATCAAATTGAGCCAGAAAGTTGAAATTTGGCACGGGAATTTACTAAGAGCCTTGGATGTGCCTTTTGGGGTTCTGAACTTTTCAGCCTCATCACCCTCCTTCATAATCCCTAAAATGTGGTTTTTTAGGCGATTTTTCTTATTTTTTAAACTTTGTTCGTAGCATAACTACCCTCCAAATTAAGCTAGGAAGTTAAAATTCGATATGTATACTTGGTAGAAGGTTCTAGATATGCTTTTTGGAGGTCTCGATTTTTCGATCACATTGCACCTGCACACAGACCCAAAAATGTAGTTTTTTGGTAGGGATTTTTAATTTTTTGAGTTTATTTCTCCCATAACTCTCCTCCAAATTAAGCTATAAAGTTGAAATTTTGTGTGTACACTCAGTATGGGCCTTAGATGTGCCATTTGGAGGTCTCGGCTTTTCAGCTTCATTGCACTCTCTTGCAACCCCGAAAAAATTGTTTTTTTGCAGGTTTTTCTTATTTTTTGAATTTGTTCCCCGCATATCCCCCCCCACCACCAAATTGGGCTAGGAAGTTGAAATTTGATTTTGATTTAGTATAGATTCTATATGTGTCACTTGTTAGTGTTGACTGTTTATCTCTACTGCCCTCTCCCTTCTCTTACCATCGATTAGAGAAAATTTTCAATGCACACAATTATAATATTATACGAAAAGATACTTTTTTTTCGCCTTATAATCAACAATGATTTTTGTGGTAAGATTGTACATGCCTGAGCGAAACAAGGTCAAACATTTTGGGGAAAAAATTCAATTTTAATGGCCAAAAAATACATTTTTGGAAAAACTTGGTCAATTTACTCATCCTTTGAATAGTTTGGGCTCCAAAAGTGTTAAGGCTGGAGTAGAATTTTCGAATTTACACTGACTGATCTGATCAATATTTTCTGAATGAAATATAACTGAAGAAAGGAAAAAATGAAGAATTACCAACTGTCGGAGTGAAGCATGAGCGAAATTTTTCTAATATTCTCATGCACAACACTTTTCTTCTCAGATTAAAGCTTTGGAGTGTTGAAAATTGATTTGAAATACCGAATAGAATCCCTAACGGAGGGCCGGAGCTGTAACCCTTCAGCCTTTTTTAATCCGAGCCAGATGATCACCGCTTGGATTGAAAAGCTTCACTTGAGTATGGACGAGGGAGGAATCTGTGATACAATGTCGCTATACATAAGTGATCCCTCAATAAAATTTGAGAAATGGAGAGGATGGAAGAAGCAATAAATTTACAAAAAAGATAATTTTTTTCGAATACTTACGACAGAATAAATAAATACTTGATAGGCCAATAGACTGAAATTTAAAAAAAACTTAGTTCACCCTTGGGGAAGAAAAAAGTGCTTTACAAATATTTTATAATTTTATGCAATTTCCACTATTGCGCATCACTCATTTTACTCAAATTGTCGGTATGTAATATTTTTCTCAATTTTTAAATTCCAACAGAGGATGACTTGGAAAAAAAATCCCATTAAAAATCACAAATTCAGAATGCACATAGAATTATCGTACAAAGTCTCTGGATCCGGGTAATTTCATCCTTTAAACGGCGGATTTGATATTGAGTTTTTTATTCGACTAGTTTATTGAGTAATTATAGGAACAAGCACCTTTCTTATATCCGTCATTTCAGTTTATAACGTTTTTTAGAAATTCACTGAACACTTACAAATCAAGGAAAGTAATCGAAAATTCAGAGACAATAATTTTCTGATGCGCTCTTTTCATTTATGATGTCTTTATTCAATTAAAAGTTGATTTTGACGAAAACAATCTCGAAATACCTACACCTCATCTTTTAGAGAGGTTCACTATTTTTTCTATCGCCCACCATTGAAATACAAAAAAAAAAAAAAAAAAAAAAAAAAAAACGTTCTGGGAGTAAAAAATTACTGAGACATTATATTCTATGTGGAAAAAACTTATACTTCAATTTCTGACATTTTTTTCGAAAGACTCTCCCTCACTCAAAAAACTTGGTAATTTTGGAAATGTATAAACATGGCGAATTCATCTACCTTAATTTTAGGTAGGAGATACCCTTTTGAATCGTATAGAAATCGCTTTGATACTTTACGAATATCACGCGTTTTTCCCACGAAACAAATCCAACGCAAAAAAAAAATAAAAAATTGTTTCGCTCACGAGTTTCTTTCTTGCTTACCTTTTTTCCATCAAAGATACCCACGCGTATTTCAGTGTCTAAATTCCCCCGAAAAAAATATTAATTTTGAAAATGATTAAAACGCTTTGCAGTTTTAATTTAAAAGTTGAACGTAAAAAATTGCAGCCAAAAAAAAGTGTCTCAAATAAGTAAACAAACTGCAAGGTAGAAACACATGTTTACGAGTCAAGTTATATCCTATTTATTATGGAAATTTCGTTAAAGAACTTTACCGCTAGGCGCAATGATTTCTGAAAACTTTCTCGCTGACGCTTTTAAATAAAGGGATTGGTCGCGAGAAGAGCTTTCTTTGTTCAGGGTTGATGAAGGGCGAAGAGGAAAATACTAATATGCTATAATATTACACATCTGTTACTCCTCTGGTTACATAAGCCTCTCTTACATCTTAGTCTTATACTAGTATACTTTTGCATTACACCCCACTGCTATTTGTACAGTTATTATAAGACAGCAGAAAATAACGACTTCAAATTATCTCTCATAACTTCGAATTTCGAATGAAAACCACAACTGCAAGCTATTATTTCACATTGCTTAACGTTTTCTCGTTTATGTCTTGAAACATTACGTGGATACGTTTCTTTTAAAAGTTAATTCCAGATTACAATTAAAAATTATACTAAGGTGGCGTTCCGCTAATTTGCACCATTTTTTCAAAAACATTATCAATATGTTTTTGAAATTTATTCAAAATGATTCATTTACATGTGATTTTCTAATCTGATTGGCGTTTACTTATACGAACGACGCTGTACGTGTGTAAATAATACCAATATTCACTGGAGAGAGAGCATACATTTCATACATTACATTGTAAAGGTATCTACTACAGGTATAGGTGATTAGATCGGATATATTTTACTGGCTGAAAATTCAGCTTCCTTGAGAAACTGCTGAAGTTATGAAAATTTACAATAATAAACGTTCGAGTATCACGTCCGTTCGAAATTATCTTCGATCTTTACACAGTGCTAAGTCATAAAATGAAGCGTAAAAGTTTAATACCGCGCAGCATAAAAGCAACTAAAACGATACGAAATTATGAAAAGTGCCAACAATTATAAGGTAATGTAATTTTTAGTGTTGTCATAAATGTATTAATGTTTACAAATTTTAAATTTTAACTGTATTCCGCATAAACTTTTAAACAATCGAAGGTTCGAAGCTAATACAACTGTATTAAGCGGTCCATCCTGTATATCGATCGTTGTAAAAAATACTGTTTATTATTCGTAATTCGATATTTTTCTACCGTAGTAATTATCACCTACGTATTTATTCTGATTTTATTTTTACACCCGCTAATTTAGTTTTAAAATGGTTTTCTCCTCACGTAATCTGAAAGTACGTAGTTGAAACGTTCGGTATATTTAATATACAATGCATTTTAAAGTACTTCAAAAGGGCACATGGAAAGGAGAAGGGAAGCAAGACAGTTTTTTGACTTTTACTCCAACACTTTTGAACTCAAAATGTAGCATCATATATTATTTCATATGCAAAACGAGCAGGTAGCATGAGTTGCACATGGTAGAGGACATGGGTGGCATCTTAAAATTTTTCCATAACGAGCAAAATTCGAAAATTTTATTTCATCAATTTTTTCTAATATCAAGGTACCAAAATTTGACCTTTTTTGGAATGATGAGCAAAGCTGAAACGTTGAATCTTTATTTTGGTTTAGTTTGCAATGCTTTTTTAGCCTAATTTTTGTGAAATATTATAATCGTGTGAATTGAAAAAAAATTTAGGCACTTTTCTCTTTCACAGAAAAATTTTAGATCACGTATATGTAACACATCCATGTCAACATTTTAACATCAAATGCAACAATCATTCGTAATAATCTTTCATTGGCAGTTTTTGATCAAAAAATTCAAATCGAAAACGTTTACTCTTCTCCTTACTTCATTTTGACATTTGATTTTATTATTGCTTAGTAAAATTAAAATAATTAAAATTATATCATTATACATCATCACCAGTTTTTGATTAAAAACTTCAAATCAAAAATCATAACATCAAAAATGTCATATCAAAAACGTACAGTATCCACTAAGTATTTTTTAAATTTAAGAATTTTTTTCATTTTCAATTTTTCAGTTCAAGATTTTTGTTTTTTCAACTTTTATTATTATTTTTATTTTCATCTTTTTCTATTTTTGATGTTCAATTTTTTGAATTAGGCACACCCATGTCAACATTTTAACATAGGTAAAGTGAAAAATCATTCATTTCACTTTTGCCCAAAATTAAAAACTCTTGAATCACCGCGAGTTTTTGATCAAAATCCACAAATCGAAAATCAAAAACGTCGCATCAAAAAATCACAAATTTTTTTACATTAGAACGTTTCATCAAAAAAATACAACACCTACTTAACAATTTCTTTGAATATTTATTTAATTAAGTTTGATATTTTCACATGAAATGCAGACATCATTCATTATTTTTTCATTTAAAAAAAAAGTTCTTACATTCTAAATAAATCAATAAATGATGATTATAAATCATTTTTGCACTTTATGTTGAAATTTTATTTAACAGTTGACGTTAACTCTAAATTGATTTTATGATTTTCAGTTGAAATATTGAGGAAAGTTGAATCCGAAAAAACAAAAACCACTCAAGAGGGTGCTTGTTACCTCTGAGCGATTTTTTTTCACTTAAAAATTCATCCTTTCACGAGAAAAAACGGAACAATTCAACACTTAAAGCTTAAAAATACATCAAAAAACTCATTTTTTCCGATTTATTACACTTAAAATTTTGCAAAATTTTCGCCCTTATTTTCCTCGACTATATAATGATGTATTTTTAAATTTTTGCCAAAAAAATTCAGCACATTTTTTTTTTAATTTTCTTTTACTAGGTACTTCATAAGAAAATCCAGCAACTGCCCTTGTCGTCATCGTGATACATTTGAACTCTTTTACAAAAGAAATATGTTTTTTTTTAAAATGCTTTAAAGTACAAAATCCCAAAACGTAACAATCTATAAGCGATTCGACAATACGATACACGTTCACACTTTATTTTAAGAATAAATATAGGTAAGTACATATCAACATTTGTTTACAAGAAAAACAGCGATGATATTAAAATTTTGCGCCGAAACGAAATTCTTCACTATGCTTACCTCTTTGATCGTAAAAGGAGTACTTAAGGGACACGCTTCGTCAATGATAATCTCTTAACTAAAACGTCACAGCTTCGTATAAACACGGATAAGATGCACTCCAGGGAATAAAGAGTTGCTTTGCTTCAGCTTTTTGCCAACTTTCACACTCTTGATTTTCATCGTTAACTATCCAAAAATGTTATCTGCTTGAATTATTTTTAATTACAACTGATTCAATGTGTAATCTTCTTTTCGTTTTGTAGAATTTTCGCACGCATAGTTGAAATTACAATACGAAATTTTCATCTCCTGCAACTAATTCCGAGGCTTAATTTTTTTTCTCTCTTTTCTACTTTCTCGTGAACGTTTCGTAGCCGAAAATAAACTTTCGCGACGTATTTTTCTAACCGTTTTCACAATTTTCTTCTATAGTTTTGTATTTGTAGGTGACCTTTAGTGCAAAGTCTTTATTCAACCTGCTTTTCCTTCCTTAGTTGGTTTGGCTGGTTTCCAAATTCAAAATAATTCTATTTGTTCTGATTTAATATTTTCTTTTTTATATGAAATTACGTCGATAATAAAATAGGTACTGTATTCATTTAAAGAACGCAGAATATCTTTCAGCTTGAGTAGCAGCACAATCTTATTGGTTGGTCCAGTTAAGGAGTAAATACCTTCATACGCGTTTGCAATGCACGAGCTAAACCACCTCCTTTTGAGTGCGCCCCGCTCGGTACCACAACAAGTTCATGGTCACTTGGTCAATTTCACAATGAAAAAATCAAACAACCTTTAATACTGAACATTTCAAATAAATTCTCAAAATAGAATGCATCTACAATGTGGGTAATTTTGCTGAGTGTCTCGTCGCTAAGACACCGCCTTCATATAATATGTACATCATCTCATGTCACATCCATGTAAGAAACTCGGCCTAAGCTAAAAATTGCAGGATATAAAAGCAGAAATAAGTGTCCGTAGATGAAGTGTTTACTATTTTTTTCAGGGGCGAAAATGTCACTTTTTCAAAGCTGTGTGGAGGAGTAATGGGTCCGAAAAGTTAAAACTCCCAAGAAACACATCTAAGACCCCTACTAAATCTACTTAACAAATTTCAACCTCCCTAGCTCAATTTGGAAATGAGATATGCGTGGAACAAACTCAAAATTGAGAAAAATCGACCAAAATACCATTTTTTTTTTGAACTGTGAGGAGGTGCAATTGGGATGAAAAATCGAAATTATCAAAATGTATTCTTAAAACCTAAGCTAAATCTACATACCAAATTTTAACCCATTATCTGAATTAAGATGAAAAATAGGTGTGAAACGGCCTTTTTTTTAAGGTCAAAAAGGAGAAAACTTACCATTTCTCCCGTCTTAATTGACGCAGAAAGCTAATTTTTACATATGTTATGCAACTTTGAATTCGTTATCGATTGGCTTAGAAGAGAACAATATTTTCCATTTTAGTCCTTCAGCGCCCCATCACCCAAATTTTGGCATAATTGAATTTTCACCCAAGGTCATCCCCTCTCAAAAATATCTAATCTGTCGCCAATCCAAGATTACTGTCAAAATTTGACCAATTTTAGTTTGTATCGAGCTGAGCAAACGATTTTTAGTCGGGGAGGGGGGGGGGTCAAATAAAAAAAATAAATATCTGACATGATCAGAAATGGCCTCAATGGTGTTTTAAAACTCCAAAACGGATTTCCTTTGTACTCTACCTCCTCATTCCATCATAGATTCATCGATCGTAATACCCTAGTTTTGATTAAATCTGCCACAGACGTAAATTTATAGTTCGGGCAGAGGCGAATTCAACTATGGTAGTCTGACTGACAGCCCCCCCCCCCCTATTTTCCCATAGGTATCGCTGTACAGTCATCTAAAAATTCAACAATTGAACGGTTTCAGAATTTTGATCTGATTATGAATCCAACTAGTGAACCTTGTAAGCAAAAATTTTTCCAACAAATTTTATCATATACACATTTTGCTTATCACCATCATTGAAGGAGCAGTATTCGTTTGAATTTTATGAACCGCTTTAAAACATTAAGATAGGCAAATTTCGTACACGACCAAAAATGCTGCTAAAGTTGCCTAGTACAAGATTCACAATTCAAAACCACGATTTGAACAAATTTTTCGCCCTCAAAATTTTTATGAGGCATAAATTGAGTGTTTGACTTCAAGCTTCATCAATTGGATTCATATTCAGATCAAAATTTTGAAACTGCTCATTTGTTAAATTTTTATTTGCCTGTACAGCGAAACCTATGAGGAAAAAGGAGGGTTAGACTGCCATAGTTGAACTCGTTTTTGCCCGTACTACACATTTATGCTATTGCCGTCTGCGGTAGGTTAACAATGTAACACAGAGCACAGAAAATCAGGGTAATCAAATCAGTAAGTCGAAATGTTTACGCAAAAAAAAAAAATATATTAAAAAAATATTTGTCAACTTGATAAAATCTCGCATATGGTAAACATATTGACTATAACTGAAAAATTGTGGATGTCACGCCGAAATTATAATAAGATAAAATGGTAAATAAACAGCGAATAGGTAGCTATATATATCTAAGTTTATCTACTTGTAGATACACCAGACGAAACATATCGTTTTCTGTGTAGTACTTTTCACAACAAAATATAATTTCAATTTTGCACGTAGGTAGTCTACCTACGTGACATGTGGCAAAAACAAAAAATGTTTCAAAGGTAAGTAAACCTTTTATTTACGTTTGAAAATTGAACCCCAAGCTCACGTTTCGTGATGCATGTAATTTATTGAGAAAAAAGTTCGCAGAAAAACAACAAAACTTCAAAAAAAAATTCCAAGAGAAGAGTAAAAAAAAAAAAATCTGCAACTTGAAAAAAATTATCACCATTCGATAATTAATTGGCATATTACCAAATGAGAGTAACTATATACGCGACAGCGCAAATAAAATTTAATTGGCAATAGTTAAAAGTACAATTATGCTCGAGTGATTTAATATTATCGATAGGTAGAGCCGGAAAAATACGTTTATTTTTAACTTGTCGCAGTTTTGCATTAAATTTTCCAACATATATTTTATATTTAAGTTAATTGCAAGAGTTTTCACAACCAGAATGCCAATCCTCATATGACAGGACTTTGTTATTATTCCGCTCCAATTTTACAATCTTCCTCATTCAACTCCTCTCGAAGTTTTGTAAAAACGTATTGTTAACGAATGATTTTATTCTCTCTCTCTCTCCTTTTTTTTTTTTTTTTTTTCAAAAATCCGGCTCAACGCGAAACAATGTGCGAATGAAAAACTAAAAACGTGCACTTTGTTTTTTTCCTCTCTAAATCTCAATCGAATTAATTTTCTCACTTGTACGTGATGCGCACTTTAGATAGCACTGTATGACGATACCTCTCGTACGCGTATCTTTTTCAACGGTACGTTACGTACCGACCAAAATTGTTCAGCTCGCCGCCCTTCAGAAATCAACATAACTTCCCCTAACGCTACGTAGTACGTAGTACGTTATATGTATGTGTAGGTAGGTAGGTACTAGGTAGGTATCTACCATCTATACATATATACTTTTTAGGTGTCGTGATAAAATACAGCTTTCAGCCAATTTAAAAATCTTTCTCAACGACAAACGTTGTTTTCCAATTCTACGTGTTCTATGTTGTTTTTATTTATTTATTATTTTTTTTTCTCTTTCGAAAAAGAAAGAACAATAGGTACCTACGTTGTTTTATTACGTACATTTCCTATAAAAATTTCGTTTGTGGGCTTTTTTTTTCTTTTTACATTTATCATATTCAAATAAATTCTACTGAAATTATGTACGGATTGAATGAAATATTTATGTATCTATTAATGCATAGAATAATCTTTTATTTTTCATTGTCTTAGTTTACATAGGTAGGTAGGCCTACAGATAGATAGGTAATACCTTTGCGCGTGAACTAGATGAATTTTTTCAACATACCTACTGATAGAGATAATTTATAATATATATATACATATTTTTTTGATGATAAAATGTATAAGTAACTTATTGAAAAAAAAAAAAAAATACCAAGCTCAGGTGGATGATGAAAAGATGGGTAGTTCGATAAAATTCAAAATCGAATATACTAAAACCGGATACAACAAGGAAAAAAAAAACTTTGTACACGAACACGATTCATTTTCAAATTTAAGGGAGCAACGAGTGAAAAAAAATTCTGCGTGGATTTTGGCATAAGTTTCAGTTTTACGTCAACCAAAAAAAAAGTTTTTTGACAAATTTGTTGAAAAGTTATGGTTCAAGGAAGAATAGGGCGTTTTTCAAATGCATTCTCACTTTCACAAGTAATAACTTCTTCCCATTAATGGATAGGAGAAAACTGTATGACAAAAAATGATTAATTTTTATCGTTCGAATGTATTTTTTCCTTGGGAAATTATTGAAAAATGAATAAATTTTTCTTACCAGGAGGTTATTCACTCGTAATTTGAATAGCTAGGTTGTAGTTTTTCTCGATACTATTTTCGCGTGTGTCTAAATGAAGTACCTAGTATCGTGCTCTAATATATTTGTATCACCTCCCACTTTTCTGATTTAATTGTATATGTACCTATCGGGTACAAATGATTAAAAAAACATGACATTTTTCAGCTTGATTTTGGCATCTAAAAGTAAATGTAATAGTCCAACAGAGAGCATTCAACTCAAACTGTGAAGCATAACCACATATAAATGTTTCATACTAATGATACCTACTTAGCATGAGTGTCTAGTCTAATCTATAGATAAGTACACCTATCTATTAAAAAAAAAATAATAATAATAACGAGTACTGAATTCGATATCCTTGTTTTAATTATTCCATTTTATTATTGAAATTAACTTTTTGGTATCCCTTTGATGTCATATCATGTACTTAATTAAAAAGCATCGAAAGGCAACATACACTGACAGAGATATTGCCCTCATTATGGGGTATTCGTTTTTCATTTTAAATTAATACTTCGCTTTTTAACGAAGGAACCGTGGTAAAAGGAAGATTCTGAATTATTAGAAACATTTGAACTAGGGCTGGAAAACATTAGAAACGGCCGAAGATGAAACAGGTAATGACGGCAAGTATTTTATGCTTTCTATGGGTCCATAACTTATTGTTCGTTTTGTTTTCGAAATAACCAGCCGTGATCTTAGAAATAGATGCGTTCTTAGAACAAAGCTATTTACTCGTGAAATAATTCCAGCACAACGGTAGTTATAAATTATTTCTACATTTCTGCAAATAATGCTCTTTCGCGCCGTGTTACAATGCAATTTATATATTACAATGTTTTGATTTTTTTTTTTTAGTTACTTATGAAAAATTTCAGCTCAGCTTGAAAATACTTAATATGGAGTTCGCTGATTCGATCCTCATACCTATTATTTTTTATCGATAAGCGTGCAAAAAAATGCACGATAGTACATTTAATTATTCATTTCAACATCAACTGATAAAAAAAAAACATCCGATTTTTATGAAATGTTGCAATTGAGTGGATTGTTCCATAATAAACAGAGCCATGCGATTACTTTTTTTAAATCAGTGTTGACATTGAAGGTTGATTTGTTAGGGAACAGATGAAACCTCCAAAGCACATAATTTAGAACCCCTACTAAAGCTACATGCTACATTTCAACTCCCTAGCTAAATTTTAAGGAGAGATATGGGTGAGATAAAATCGAAAAATTTAAATACATTCAGAACCTCAAAAATCTCTTAATTCAAATCATACTTTCAAAATGGCAGAACATTTGGTCTGAAAAAAAATAATAAAACAAACTCTGCCAACATAGAAAAATCCATAAAACGTTGGAAAAATCTATCACACCTAAACTTTTATATGGGGTTTGCTCTTGAACTAGATTAGTTTGAATTTCGATTTTGGCGTAAAAATGCCTATGTGGTCATCGTATGGAACATTTTATTTTCGAAGGGATACGTCTTAAATTTAACGTAATACTTAGCTTTGATCTTTAATTTCTGGATCCTGAAAACAATTCTGGATCACCTTAATGAATAACAAAATGTAGACCACTATATGGGTCTATAAAAGTAACTTTATTTTCTAAACACAACTTTACAATTATTAATGAAAAAGCTCTTCTCTGTACCGGCGCATAAACGATAATAAAATTTGATCCTGGTACGGTCAATATTCAAAGTGTCAAAAGATTCCCTCCATATCTCATATCGATAAGATAACTAGAACTTATGATGAATATCTAGTACCTTTATTACAAAACCGTACAGATGAAATAATTATTACATGACTCCAAATTGGACACACCAAACTTACGTACCACCATCTAATTCAAAAATCCCCTAAACCTACGTGCTAATTCTGCTATGCCGAACCTATCTCACAATGCATCAACTTTTTTCCAAATGCCCAAATTTCAATCAAATTCTTAGCGATCTGAAAATCCAAACAACCAACCTAAACATAACCGATGACACAAACGAAATTGATAAATTCTTCTCCTTAATTTTCAAAATAAAACTAAACAACCGAATCTAACAATCCTTATCCTTGCAATTATACATGCCCAGTGTAATAAAAAAGAAAAAAAAAACAAAGTCGAAACCATCAAATAGTATAGTCACAGATTGTGTTCTCAATCGGAGTGTTGAAACCGATCTGATGACTGATCCTCAATCTAGAGGGGAAAAGAAAAAAATGTAGTTGGGGTGTTAATTCTTCGGCTCCTCTTCCACCCTCTCAGGAATCATCCTCTTTTTCTTCACATACTCCCAATGTTGGTTGTAATCATTGTATTTCCAATTATTTGAAATCTAAATTGCAGCCCAAAGAGTGCTGAACATTTTTGTTATAATAAAAATGTTGAAAAATAGCCCTCCGGAGCGTCAATTTTCCAAAAAAGGTCAAAAATTCTTCGATTTTCGGTTTTTTGAAATTTTTAAGAAAAATAATGGTAATTATTGAAACCTATTGTTCGAAAGATGTTCAAAGCAGCGAAATGAGATAATTTAGGAACGGCACTATTTTTCTAAACCACTCTTTTAACTTCTGGATCCACCTCCATTTTTCAGAATTTCATTTATGTAAGTAGCGTAAGTGAAATCTACCGTTTGAAAGATATTTGAAGTAACCATATGAGTTGATTTAGGAAGGGTGTCATTTTCCAAAATTACCCATTTGCCCTATGTGCTCATTAAAAAAATTAATTGAACAGAATGTTGAAGCGAAGTAAAGGGAGAATTTTGAAAAAGTAATTTTTTTAAACAATCACAAAGCGCATTTTTAAGCGTTTCATGAGAAATATTAGCATTGAAAAAAATTCTCAAGTATTTCATCCTGAAGAGGATGGGGGTTTTACATACCACTGAGACATATATCACTGATCGAGACAGTGATGTATCAATACCCAGCTTTTGGGGAAGGGGGAGGGAAATTCGCTAAAATTTTTTTCTAGAATTCAAAAAATACATAGTTCGAGCAAACGAAGGCGAAAATTAGGGGTCGGAAAATTGCTATTTTGACCTATTTCTAAGCTTTAAATACCCAAAATCGCTTGGTACTTGTAATGTTGTTTGTCCCTACCTTTACATCACTGCATCAAGTGTATACTCAGAAATGTAGCTCTAAAAATGATTAAGTTTTTCTGTTTTTTTTTTTTTCATTTCTTTCTTTAAGCTACATCAGGTATAAATTTTAAAAGGCCGCCAAAATTTTCAACAACGAATCGTTCGTTAAGAATACACCTTCACCGCACCCCTCGGAATACCTACGTAGTGGAAATCAAATTTTCCGATAGAATATTTTCACCTGAAAACCACAAATATGTAAATAGGTCCACTTTCTTATTTCTAAATCTTTAGAATATTTCTTTAAAACCTTATTTTGTTCATACATCTTTCGAAACATGTGCAAAGCACGTTTTAATGATAAGTAGTAAATATATCACGTTTGAAATTCAAAAAAAAAAAAAAATAAATAAAGACAAAATAAATTTTCGTATAAGACTGCGTTGACTGCAGCGCTTCAACTACGTATTTTACGAAAGAGTAAAAAAGATGTTACCGTCGTTGAAGCGTCTTTGTCAGCAAAGAAAGTTTTAAAGAGCGAAAGAAAATAATTTATTTCTGGAGAAGTAATATTTGCCAACTCGTCGTCATCCTTAAAAACGTAAAGCTTCGCCGGCATTAATATCGAGACCAGCGATCAACCTCGATATTACTTTAAGCTAGTGGAATAAATAAACTTGAATTTTTTTTTGATTTGGAAACAATTTCTTATAAAAAATAATTTTTTTCATATTAGAAAACAAAATTTGGGAGGTTTTTTTATTATTACTGGTATTTTTTAACGTCAGAAAGATTAATAAAATTAAAAAAAAATACTTACGTAGTGCATATTTCATTTTGAAATTTTTTGTTAATTTTCCATGTCACTGACCCAAAGTTGAATATTTCTTACGTCGTTTTATACCGTCTCTTATCATCAGTTTTTAATATTACGCATATCATTAACATGTATGTGGGAGCAATACAGTTGTTAAGTAACTGTTCTGATTTCTAAATGTGCTTTGGTTTTAATTAAACCGAAATGTGGCTCGAATACTCACTACTTGTTTTGATACCTTTCTATACAAAACCTAAACGCATTCAAAATAAGTAAAGTACGAACAAGAAAAAAACATGAAGCAAGGAAATGAAATTACGTATGTACGAACTATTTACTTTCAATTACACTGTGCTCGTTTCGTTTAAATGTAGCATGAAAAACCGAAATCGTTAAAACTATAATACTGAAAATTCCTGTAATATCACGTTTTATCTAAGAGCAAAAGTGGAATTCATGCCACCTTTTAGCTTCTTGCCATTAATAAAAATTGGATTATTGAGAGTTTATTTATTGTTTCCGAATAAGCTCAAACCAATGAACGAGAAACTAACGAAAAAAAACAACATGTTTAAAAAAAATGTAAAAATATATACCGGCTTGCGATAGAAAGCGGATTTAACGAAAAAAAAAAAAAAAAAAAAAAAAAAAAAAAAAAAAAAGAAAAAAGAAAAAAAAAGAGGAACAACCATAAATCAGACTCTGTTAGAATGTATCCTGTAATACCATGTCGTATACCAGGGGGAGTCCCCAGCTGAGCGTATATATGCTACATGGGTACTGGGAAATTTTTTCTTGAAGAACTTTCACAAATAGGTACGTATATATAGTCCGATGCGACACTTTTCATTTTTAAAAATGTTTAATATTTTTGACTTGTCGTAAAAATAGGTAAGTATATCGCTTTTCAAATTTACCGTATTTTATTCGCATTGCTTTAATACGCCGATTAAATCAAATCATTTTAAAATGATTCAGTAATGAAGGAAGTACATAGATTGTGCTACAGTAAGCACGTATACACAGCATTACAGCATACGATAAAAATTTCTTAATAATTTCGAGTAAATTGCATTCATCCGTGAAAATTGCAATCAATAAGAAAATTACACACTGTGAAGTCGAATAATTCATTTATCTATTCTGTGTACGAGTGTAGGAAAATTCTACACACAAAAAATACTTAATGAATAATGATAAACGGCCAGCAAAGTCATTACGCCGTGTCGAATTTAATGTAACGTAGAATATTTTCTCCAACATTTAAATCACATATCGGATAGTGCATCGAGCGTAAAATGACAGCTTTTGCCTGTTTTGAACTTGTTTCAATGTGACAAAGACAAAGCACGCTCCAAAGAGAAAAGGCAGGTTGATTGTCAATTCTGTGCCAAAATTTTATTCATCCTTTTCTTTATCTTATATCAAGGCTTATAAAATTGATGAAAATTTTGCGAAAATGTTTTCGACCTTGAATTGCCTGCTGCGAAAACTTTCCTTTTAAAGAAAGTTATACAAAATCAGCTGCGGGCGTACTTAAGTACATTGTGCTGGTGGTGGAAAACTATATCGGATGCAAGGCATTTACAGCCGTATAGACTACAGATACACTCGTACTCCTCGTTTTTAAATTTTCAATCAGATATAAATGAGTATTACAAGGAAAATCTTCCCACAAAACAAATATTCTGCTTCCATTATTACTTACGCCCATTGCACAACCTATACATCCTTTATCAACAACTCATCATATTCATGGAAGGGGTACAACAAACATAGATACTGCGAGTTATAAGTTGAATGGACTTTGATTTAATTTAGGAGAGCGATTCAGAAATAATGTTGAAATTTTTATTTTTAATACAGCAGATCTTCTATTAACTGACATCAGAAGTTAATGATAGGGGAAATATGTATTTTCATTTTCGAAAATCCATCATCATTAGTAGGTCCACGTCAGTCGCATACAATCATATTGCACCTAAGAGGGCGCCACCTATCACGATCCCGTGTTAGGGCAACTGGTCTCGTGTTTGCTTTCTTCCCCAAGTAGGGTCGTGTTTTGTTTCGTGTGATCATGGATACATCAGAAAGTGCTGTAATGTATGTGATTCAGCTTATTCCTGGACTTCAATCCTCGTCAATTAAGTACATTTTATAACTCTTTATAATGTTTATTTCACAAGAAGTTAGGTCAGGTGTTGATGGGAGGGGGGGCGCGGACTTCTTTAGACTGAGTTATTCCAGAGAGTAGAGGGCTAAATTTATGGCCATTTGGCAGAGCCCGAGTTAGGGAGTTCAAAACGACTTCCTGACACTACACCATGTCTAAAATATCCAAGAATGTTTCTCTCATATAAAATACTTGGCCAGACCAGCTCCTGTATTTCATTGACGATTGAAATGTTGGTTTGTGGCGCAGTCCAGGGTATCCTCAGCATCCTTCGCCAAATCCACATCTCAACGGCATCAATTCTTCTTTTATCATCCACCTTTAACGTTCATGTTTCCACAGCATATAGGAGAACTGAGAACACAAGTGATTGTGTAAGTCTCTTCCTTGTCTTTCTGCAAATTTTGTTATTACATGTGACGTTACACAGTTTGGTTGTAGCTGATTTGCTGAGAGCGATTCGGCTCCGTATTTCTGCCGATGAGCCTTCATCTGCTTCGATAGTGGAGCTTAAGTATACAAAAGTGTTAACTTATTTGTATTTGCTCGTGGCTGTAGAAACTTGAAGGCACTTGGCCCAATCCACCACCAAGAATTTCGTTTTTGATGCATTAATACAAAGTCCAAGTTTTCGTTAGCTATCTTCAATACAGGCCCGTAGTCAGAAGGGGGCAATAGGGGACGTTGCCCCCCCCTAGAAAAATTACCCAAAAACCCAATTTTTTACTTTTTTCTTGGTCATTGACACAAAAATTAATAAATCCACATAAATG